>PNEQ01133346.1:0-30459 GCA_003012365.1 Medauroidea extradentata | reverse complement strand
ATAAATTTTCTGCTAAAATATTAATGATGTTTAATACTAAATAAAAATTAATCTGCTGGTTTTAACCAAATGAAACTGTCAGGCTCTGATCTTGACTACATTTAATAGTTATTTATCTTCAAGTTTTACTTAAAGGAAAGAAAATAGTTCTGATTTGTATGAATTATATTAGGACAGCATTCTCATTAAAATAAATTAAGCGAAAGCTATTTCAGTCCCGAAACTGTATTAAATAGGTACTAAACACATACTTGGTACATATACATTATGAATTCCTTACATTACATTGACTTTCATTACATGCCCGAGGCCCTTGAACAGCCTTAAGGCCAGTTTTGTGACAGTGTAGAGCACACTTCTGTTATCTGCAGTAGCTACACCTCCCCCAGCTGGCACTCCTCTCCCTATACCGTTAATCCTTCGGCCGCTGGGATGCCATTCCAAGGAAGCACGTTTTTCTAAATATGAAATAGCACCCATTTACATGCGACAAGGTTCAGTATTTCTGTAGCAATTCACAGTCTCTGTGCTTTCAAATTTAACTTCTATTTTACGCTTAAGTTAACTAACTATTTTGTGTTAGGATTTTTGAATACAATATTTCACTACAACTTCTGGATTACTACTTTAATTACGTCGGTTATAAATGACCTACACAGAATTTTGGACATTGATTTTTGATGTGTTATTTACGAGATGAGTCACAAAAGGAAGCCTTTCGCTCTCACTACCAAGCACAATATTGTTGCGAGCCGCGACTGTCTGGCTGGGCGGTGTAGTACGATACTGTGGTTGCGGAGCTAGGACACCCCTCTTCCCACCCACTCCTCGGCGCCGTGGCTGTCGGGCAGGGCGGCGAAATACAATACAGTGGCGGCAGTCCTAAAAGACCTCCTTGGGTGCTGCATGGATTGTATTACTCCATGATAACCACCTGCACCCAGTATCGGGTAACCGAAGGAAAATATCGTGATCTGGAATGATCCTGTTCCCTCTTTATCTCTCGGGGTGGTGCTTGACTTTGAAGCGACATCTTTCCAGGAGGTTGGAGAACAGAGACCTGCCGAGATAATTCGAGAAGAAGGAGGGTGAGCTGCAGCAGGAGCGAGAGTGTTTTTGCTGGCAGGTGCCTGGTGTGATCTCAAGTGACAGTGTCAAGTATTGGATTGCGACGACTGTTCGAGGGTGTCCAGCGAGTGGGACCGCAGCAAGTAGTAGGAAGAAGGTGATTCTAGGCCAGAAAGATTCTTCGGTATTATTTCTTTGGGTCCACCATTGTGAGTGACTAGTAACCTTTCCATAAACAGAGAACTTATGTAGATGTATTTTTTTCCCCCTTTATGTAAATAGTAGTTATTTGTTCTGTTTAACATTTATTGTGGTAAATCTTTATAGACATAGATTTTTTTTGTATATACAGTTGTAAATAAACTATGTTAGCTTTATTTTCTTTATTTTATCAAAGACCTCCATCCCCAAACGTAGCTACCCAACTTGTAACAATATCATCTGCCTGCCTGGCAGATGCCTCAGCCAACTGTGTGACCACTCGGCACTCAACGCAAAATATTTAGACAGGGAAATGAGGCAAAATATTTCCCTTGCTTTGTGATGGCAAGATACAGTGTCCGAGATTACTCATCACATTTGACAGTAATTACTGGTGATAAATGAGGACAGCAGAAAATCTAGTTGAAGAAAATAAGGGAAGCACATTTCTGACACATACTATTTTATTTTTCTTACTGTTTAGGACCTTGGTGTATTTTCGCAATAAGAGACTATGCATGACCGACGTGTGCAACCAGTATTTTAAATGTGCAAAACCACTAAAAAGATAGTCAAGTAATAGAGACGCATGTGCTTCAACCTTTTTTCTGAAGCTAATTATTGAACAGTTATTCAGTCATACATTTTCTTTCCCACAAACTCTGCTAATTTGGCCGAGTGAAAATGTGCTTGTAAAATGATAATCCAGTAACAAGAGTACTGTGTGCACTACAGTAGTTTGTAGTCACCTTACAACTTTTTTTTTGTGCCTTAGTAGTACATTAATCATAGGTGGTAGCGAAACTTTAAAGCTAGAGCGAAGTGCAGAACCAGTGAGTGAATCAGCGTCCATACAAACTTTAACCCTAGCCTAGTAGCAGTGACGGTGAACTCACAAACTTAAGATATTGGTGAAGAACTGAAATTAGTGCTTGCTCATGAGCAATGTGTGCTGACTGTGAATGTTGTAGAGGGACGGACGAAATAAAAGCTGGCCAGGTGATAGGGAAGGGGGGGTTAGATAATCAGAATAATGATGAGGTGGTGTCGTGCATGAAATACCATCTAGCAACCGCCTGCCTTCCACACAGCCATACAAGCATGCTGTGTTGGCTCGTTCATGCATGTGCACACTTAAATTTAAGACCCCTTTAATTCACACATTTACATTGAAATCACAGCAGCATTTTCAAACTGCATTGCTTCATTTACAGCTCAGCATATGTACACTATAAACACTGCGTTTTGTTAACAGGAATGCTAATAGTTATGATTACAGAGTTTATAGCATGAACATACGTATAAAACAGGCTTAACACGTTGTAAGCCGCATGCAAGTTCCATGTGAAAATATCTGTCATACGACTGTTATGATCTGGTTTGAGGTGATTGCACAATGCAGCAGCCGCCAACCTGGCACACTGCAAGAAGCTGCGGCGGTTGAGTGACTGTGAGACAAAACTGCAGCAGCTGGGTTGCACCGTCAGGTTCTCGATTCATTCTGATGTAATTATACTTTTGCACATTATTGTACAGAGCACATGCAAACAGTCTTGAATAAACTATAATTTAGTTAATATAATAGTTATTTAATGTTAAATGTGTTTCAACACAATTTTAATGCAATTTTTGTGCAATTTTTTGGGTTTTGGGGGTCATAAGAGGCCTAATATGGTAACCAGAACAAGACTATAGCAAATAATGATCATACAACCGTAACAACTCGTTTTAACGGGCTGTCCCACCACTGGAAATTATACCCCTAAATTTAGCAAAATATCTGAAAATTTGTATATTAGTCATGTTCTGCAAAAAAATCAGGACAACTATCAGTGTTCAGTTACATAAGATACTCTATTGCAGATACAAGCAGAAGAAATTTTAGAGGCAGTTACTCTTACTTTTTCTAAAAAAAACTCCGAGCTCTGAATGACTAATAAAATGGGTTAGTATTACAAAATAAAATGTTTTTATAGACATAAACCACTACAAGTAAATGATGTATATTTGCAGAACACCCCACAGTAAAACCAAAAAAAAAAAGCCAGGCTTAGCTACTGTCATCAAACATGTAATTAATACAAATACAATTCCGGAAAGGAAGCCAGAAAGACAGGGTAGGGGGGAAACAAATAAAAAATAAAAGAACATGGATCTTATATAGAAGCAGTTGCACTATCATTGGCTAAGCTATAAATACTCACGTTTCCTTTATGACACTTGTTTTTCTAGATGTCACGTCAGTCTGTCCGAGTTCCTCAGATTGTACATGTGCAAAGCAAAAGACAAAGAGATCTTGGTTCTTGCAAAGTGGTACCTGTCGTCGCCGAAAGAAGCCTGCTACTTATAGTCTATTTTCTGTTTGTTAGGTCACCTGTGTTCATGTTGATGCAATGCAATTTTTTCAAATTTAAGGCAGATACATTTTTTTGTTTTGTTTTTTTTTTTTTTTTTGCTAGGATAAGTACTCTAAAACTTTCCAGTCAGTTTTTTAAAGTAATATTGTAACATGTTTAATTTGTTTGAACATGTATGACCGGGATGCTAAATTTAGCTTTGCAGTACGGCTTAGATGTTTTTGTTTTCGTGGCCCATCACTGCAAATTACTTCGAACACCACGTGACACAACATGTGGTCCTATACATCTGTCAGAACAGCTGTGGAAAGAAATTGATAATGCTGTTTAGTTCCTCTTCGAACTAGTTTCCTGCTCTCTGTTCACGCAAAGTGTTTTTTTTTTTTTTGTATTTTTGATTCAGACAGTAGTGTGCATGGGTGTCCAGCTGGAGGTCGGTATCTTTTCTTTGTGCAGCGCATGCCAGGTGATGTAAGGCTGCCGTCAACCTAGGTTTCACCTAGGGGTGTGCGAAGCTTCGATAAACGAGTCAAATCGAAGTTGCGATAGGTATTAGATTTGACTTTAACAGAAATATTTTATTTGCAGCAATCGAAGCTTCGAACACACCTGCTAAGCTTCGCGTCATACGTTTCAAAGCTGCAAAACTTCACGTTGTACATTTCAAAGCTTCGAAAATCGGCGTTTGCAAGAAAGCAGGAATCCCGTTTCTTAGTTTCGATTACGCGAAAACTGTCATCAATCATAGTTCACAACGTAAAGAGTTCAGAGTTGCCTTTTGTGTTTCGTGCCGGTTGTAGGCTAGCAAACAAAAATTAATGAATACTTTCGACTGTAATGTGGACCAGCCTTCGGGTTCAAATATTAAACGAAAAAGAACAAGCCACATATGCAATCACTACACAGAAACGGGCGACGGATCTGCAACATGCAACAGCTGCAACAAAAGCTTCAAGACACCTCGTGGTAAGTACAATGCAAAATAAAATTTTACGCTGTGGAAAATTGTGCTTTACCTATATTGCATTAGGAGCCACGTTTAAATATGGGTATGAATACATACAGTAAAGCAGCACCATGTCAACTTAACGAACATTTCACTACACCGAACCAGTGTTTTGATCCCACCAAAAGTCTATGCCGTGCAGGTTGTGGTTTTCTGTTTCACTTTACATCTCATCTCACATATTTAAAATAAAATATTCACGCTAACGAACAAACCAAATCTTAACTCGAAAAGAACCTGTAGGATGGTAGGCGTGATGAGTAAATAGTAACTACGTTTCCATGTCGATTTCAAAACGGGCATGTAAACGCTATTAAAATCGATTCTAGTTTCAAGGTCGATACACCAAAAATTGGGATCGTATCGGATTGAGTCGAGTGTAGAGTAACATGTAAACATGGATCGTACTGAAAGAGTATATGCACGAACTCTATAGTCGTAATTTGGAACTATTGCTCTTTTGTTTACATTTTCGTCTTTCGTGTTTTTTATTGTATAATATTGTCAAACAACAGTAGGAATATTTGGTACACAGAGGAGGTGTTGCTGTTATTACAAATAATCAGTGAAAGAGAAAACCTGAAGGTTAATGTTTATTTACGTCATTGTAGCCAACAGAACTTGAGTTCTACTACCTTAAAACTTTGTTACAGAATTAAAATCGATTTACATCCGAACCGAAGTTTTACATGTTAACAGGCATTGACTCGATCCCGATTCAATCCTGGATTCGTTTTGATATCGACATGGAAACGTAGTAAGTATTATACACACATTTTCGTACGTTCTAAGTGCTGCGGATTTATCTGAGAGTTGTAGTTGTCTGAAGTTCCGCACAAAAACTACAGAGCGAGCGTTGAGCGCATGCAGTCAACGATTGATAGTGTTCAGTTCCAAGCATTCCGGACAGAGTGTGCGCAATCGTTGATATCGATTAGTCAAGTCTTTTGTGGACCTCTTCATGCCACACAGCACCTGAAGGGTAGGCTGCATTATCTACACATGTGTAGCACGAGCAGCTTGATCTTCAGGCATCGTGCGACGCCCCCATTTCATAATAATTATATCAAATTTTCTTAAGATTCCACTTTACTCCTGCTGTATGATTTCTCAGTTTTTGTGTCATAATTTTTGTTTTACAACATAAATAAAATATGTATTCAGAGAGAACCAATGTTATGTTTGTGTTCTTAGCATTTAAGTTCCTATTTCATCATATATTTCCTTTCAATTTTTAAAAAGTAAGATTTTGTATCAGGTACAACTACTACCCTGTTGAACCATCTGCTAGGGAAGCACAAGGCAATCTATGAAAAAATTCCTGGAATTGAAACGTTTGGAAACAGTTCCACCACCACCCAAAACTCTTCAACTATCATCCCAGCCTACTATAACAGATTTTGTCAACAAATAAATAAAAATGGAAGCAGGAGATCCTGCTGCACAAAGTATCTCTTAACAAATCGCAAAAATGTTGGCTACTGAAATGTTACTTTACGAATTTGTCGAAAGTAAAGATTTTCGAGAATTTGTAGGTAACAAGTATGTAGCACCCACCTACCAAGTGCCTTCCAGAATCACATTCTCTGAAAACTATGTCCCTGCCCTGTATCACGAAACCAAAAAAACACTGAAGACAAAGTTACTTACAGATTTGCCTACTATTTCATCTTTGTCCCTGACATCTGAAAGCTGGACATCACGAGCCAATGATAGTTACATCAGTCTGACATGTCATTACTTGCTGCCAAACTTTTCTCAAGTGACATTTGCAATGAACAACGTTGTACTGGAACAGTCTCACACCAGTGCTCATATAGTTAGCACCATAAAATCTCTTTTGTCAGATTGGGGAATTTGTACAGAAACTTCTACTATTCCCATATTTTGAATAACGGACAATGCTGCAAATTTCAAGCTGGCCTGCACATCCCTGTTTCTTGAGCATGCAAGATCGTGCTTCGCCCTCACGTTGCAAATCGCCATTGAGGATAGCAAGAAATATTGCATAGAAGTTTCAGCTCATTTGGCTAAAGCTAGGGGTATTGTTGGCCATTATCGTCTGAGTAGTTCAGCCAGAAAGAGGTTAAACAAACTACAAGAGCAGTTAAATTTGCCTCAGCTCGAAGTAATACAAAACGTAGCCACAGGCTGGAATTCGGAATTTATGATGCCCTAGCGTCTCATACAAATAAAGGCCGCACTAGTAGCAGAACATGCCAACAGTTGCAATACAGAAATGCTGTCAACATTGGAATGGAAGCAAGCGGAAAGTATTGTAGAAGTTCTGCAGCCGTTAGCAGAGGTGACTCAAGAAATTAGTGGAGAAAGTTACCCAACCACATCGATGGTGATACCAATTCTTCACTGCCTAACATCTAACTTGGAAGAGCACGTACGCCAGCAGAAAGATGGGATAATGTTTGCTAGAGCATTACACAAAAATTTAAAATTATGGTTTCCGAACTCCCAGAAGATTCAATAAATTGCAATGTTGGTTGACTCTAGATTTAAGGGAGCACTGCTATCTAACATAGAGGCAGAATCTTCCCTTGTTTATGAAGTCGGGAATATATCAAAATAATTAGATACATGTGAAAAGGAAGTTACGGTACCAGTAACTGGAAAATCACAATCGGCACTATGGGCAGTATTGGATTCTATTCCAATCAAAGAAACTTCAGTAAGCAATATTGAAATAAAAATGTATCTCAATGAGCCTCGACTCGGCAGAACTGAAAACCCATTGCTCTGGTGGAAGAACGAAGGGAGGAAGAAATATCTCAAACTGTCAGTTATTGCTGCAAAATATTTGGGGATTCCAGCAACACAAGTCAATTCTGAACTGCTGTTTTCAGTGGCAGGTGGTGTAGTTACCAATCAAAGAGAATCTCTTCTACCTCAGCATGTTGAACACTTGGTGTTTTTGAAAGCAAATTTGAAATAACAAACATTTTTTCCAAAACATTTATAAGAATTTCAAGATTCTCAGGAAAAAAACTGATGACATTATATATTGTGTAATTTAGTTTGAATGACTTGTTTAATGTGTACAATGGTGATGATGGTTAACAATTTTTTAAGTGTGTCATACATTTTCTTCGCCTGCCAAATACATAGGTTTTCAATTCTGTGAGAGGTTTCAAAGGTAAATTTATTTTAAGCAGCTTTGTATGCGCACATTCATTAGTAGTTTACAGGCCATATATAATTTTAATCAGGGTAAGTTTAATGTAACAGTTGTTTGTTGAGTAACTGCAAGTACAGTATATTCACACATAGTATAACTTTTCTTTTAGCATCTTTACTTATACATTATTTTAATTATTGTGGTATTAATATTGTAGCAGTAGTATAAATATAGCATAGTAAATTGGAGTGATTTTGCTATCTGTAACATTTTCATTAGATTGTTGGTCAGTTTTGTCAGTTACAAATACATTTTGACTCAAAAACACTAATTATTTATATGAAATGTTTGAGCATTTTTGAAGGCTATATTGCTCTATGTTTGTTTGATAACACCATGCAAGAAGTTACACTTTATTTTAAGCTTGCTGAGTAAAATATTCGCGAATTGATTTGACTTCGTGAATAATTATATTATTTGATTTGATATTCTCTTCGCATCCAAAAACCACTATTTGCACACTCCTAGTTTCACCTCCCACCCCCTCTTCTCATTCAACTGGTTCCTCTCCTCTTCCCTTAGCCTTTTGTCCAGTAGACAAGGCTGCCACTTTATTCCCTCTCACCGATCTAACCTGCCCTCTCTCCCTCATCACTTTATGTTTTCGCTTCTTGTGACCAGGCAGGTAGTTAAGTTGGTAGGCATGCAATGCGTGTCTTGAGGTGCAGTTGACTATTCTTTTTTCATGGCTTAGTTATTTGCGTCTATTCATTCTAAGGACCCCGCCGCTAACCTCTTCACGTAGCAGACATTGAGATTTTCCTACAAACTGTTTGTTGAAATGTTTTCTACATTATTAGCACATGTGTGGCATGTTTTTGAGAGTCATGGTCGAGCAGCGGTAGGAGTCACAGTTCATCTTACACAGGTGGTGGAGGAACGCCTCCGAGAACTTCCGTCATCATGTAGTCAGTTACATTATTTTATTTTTTTTTGTAGGTAGTTACTATCCCATAGGTTTTATAATAAGGGAGTAGTCTAGTAGAGACTTCAGTCATTCATTCAGGGCCGAGATGGATAGATGTGCTTAGGTAGTTGCCGAAAATAAGCTGTGCTGCTTTGTTTACAGTGAAGGCGAATAGTAAGTATGTAGTATACCTTGTAACTCACTTTAGTCTCTCTTTTCTTGTCTCTTATCTTTATTTCCTCACGGAGGCCCCGGTGGCTGAGAGGTGAGAGCTTTTGCCTTCCACCAAGGCGTTCCAGGTTCGATTTCCTAATTTTTGAGTTTTGGCCATTTTAGTATGATTTAGTTGATAGCTTGCTTCATGGAATATATTTATGACATAGGTTGTAGAAGCTTGTTGGTCAGCCGTCTCAGGGGGTTGCTTGGGGTATTGCCCGCAAAAGTAGTTCCGCTGTTGTGCACCTTTTATTCCCAATTAATGTGTTTGTACTATTGTTCTTTATTATTTTGATGTAAAAACTATAAATTTATACGTCAAAACTCTTTGTAATATATGTTTAAGTGTAGTTTTGTTGTTTGGGTAGATACTGGATCACTCTGCCAAGGTGTGCTTTTTGCTACCATGTCCATTGCTGTAGTTAGTTGTGCAGAATGAGAGATCTTTGTTTCCAGTTGAGTGAATGGGCATTAGAGTGCTTATAGTTTATTGAGACTAAAATTTGTATTATGATCTGAGCTCGATGGCAATGCCACGGGACATGGTGGAAGAAAAATTGTAGAGTATCCGAACTGAAGTTTGCAATTCATTGTTACGTTAGGAGTGAGAATTGATGTAAATTGAGTATTGTAACTATGATCTGATTTACCGTGAATTAAACAGTATGAGCGAAACTACTTTCATTCAGTACATGTAATCTCAACTTTCCACCTATGTGCTGACGAGCTAATAAATGAACATCAGCAGTAAACACCAAACAATAAACAAACAGCAAGTGAGTGGCGAGAGACATCGCACTCATCACATCTAATGGCCAGGGAACACAGAAGCTCTGCTACAATTAGCGCCATGAACAGGAACTTCATAGTAGTCCAGCTACATCTTTCACCACGAACAGGGACATCACATAGCAGACCCGTTACAGTACCTTGCACACAGTCTGTCACAATTTATCAGACTATGCTATAGTAAAGATTTTATTCCGAGAAAAATTGCATTTAATTGTTGTATAAAGGAACTACTACACACATTTATACTCTTCGGAGTTCAACCCATACCCATTTTTACCACATAAGATAATTTATTTCAAGCAATTTGATGACCTGAACATATGTTGCTGTAGTGTATGTGTTACATACAATAAAACTTAAAGTATGGTGGATACCACAGGGACATCAACATGGCAGTTAATTTTTTGTCCGAGCTAAAAAGGCTGCTCTTTTTATTTCTTGGAGTATATAGATGCAAATAAAGAAAGTACGGTACCAATGTTCAATAAAATAAACATACTTTTAAATAAAAATATTAAAAAAGTACAAATTTTTTTCCTACTAAGGTATGGGCAGGGAAATTTTGTTAAAGATTTCAATTATTAAAACAAAGTAATTTTTTTTATTTTGTATTTTAACAATAAAATTCAATATATAACCATACAAATAAAATAAACTTTGAAACCACCCAATAAGAGATGTTTTGAAACACAGTACCTAGATTTAACATTGTTGATGTAACACAGTTTGGACATTCAAGTTTTTTAAAAGTAAAAAATGCAAAAGTTTAAAAAATATTCGCTGTGTTAAAAATTGAATAAAATCTCTTTTAGCACTTTACAAAAAAAAAAACTTGAAATACCTTAAGCCTGAAGAATAAACAATTTTCCTATAGCTCCAACACACCCCTATTAGAATAAAATTTTATAGTTTTCCCTGTCAAATATACTGAAAAGGAAGCAAATATTATCACAAACAATTCATACAATATAAACCCAACAGAAAATAAATTACTGAGCACATGTTTTTTCTGTCAGCTACCATACAATGCCAACACAACCATTAATAATTTGCTGACTACAGTGGAACCTCGTTAATACAAATCCTGTTATACATAGTTATCATTAGTGCAAAGTGGTTTTCTTTCCCCTTGGAATGACATGAGAAATTAAATATTATCTTTAAAACTCAATAAATGTTTCCCCATTCGTAAAACAATGTACTATCAAGTTCAGTTGTTAAAAGAAGTCTTTGTGTAAGTATAAAAGTTTGTATTTTGGGACTAAATATCCTGAAAATATGTTTGCATAACTTTTTCAATTCTTGTAAACACCTGTTAATACAAACCTTATTAATACAAATTGGAAAAATTTACGTCCCTTTTAGGTTTGTAATAATGAGGTTCGATTGCATTTTTAACACTGTTATAATATACCCTGCATTTTTGCTCTAAACACAAGACAAGGGCAATTTACAAGACAGTTTGTGACCATTACAATCAGCATAAATGGATGTTAAAACAGGAAAATTTTAAATAAACTTACATAAGTACAATGAAATAAAAACTCCTCAGTAAAGACTTAATAAACATAACATGTACTACTGCTGTATGTACACACCACATACACGCCTCTGCTACCAGATAACTACAAGCATACACTCAATTATAAAATGTAAAATTAAAATGCTTGCTTTCAAACATTATAGAACAAAAATGAAACAACATACATACAATAACTGGAGCACAACAAATTATTGAAATTTTTTGGCAATCTTCCTGCAATATAATATCAAATTACAGCCATGTATAAATAAATTAAATCCTAATAAATATTAATGCTGTGACATGTACTTCATTAACTATCAAATAATTATAGTATTTTATAAATAATTAAAATTAAAGTAAGCAATGCACCAAGCATAAATGCATGAATAATTTGTAATATAACATAATAGATATGTCTTTAATAAAAACAACTGGACTGTCAAAATACTACAATTATTTTTGTACAGTGAATTTCTTAAACAGCAACACATTCAAAAAATATTGTTATCTAATATATTCTTTGATTAAGAAAAAAATTCATAATCTTGTAGATTGTAAAAAATGGCACCGAAATGTTACTGTGCTGTTAACAACTAATTAACTTCTAAATGCTGTGAAGTTAATAAAATAATTTTATTATGTTTTTAACAGGTGCTTTAGCAAAAGTAAAAATGAAAAAAGAAATACTATGCTTACATAATTTTTTCTTTTGTTTAAAAAAAAATAACATTTGGAATGTATGAAAAATACTGTTGTGGATGGCAATGGTACTGTTGTTGAAATAATACACAAATAGTAGCAAGAGAGCACAGAATTTAGTGTCAAAGAATACGACACATTTTAAAAACCTGTGTTAATTCAGTTCATTTTTACTCTCACAGACACATTAAACGCAAAGATTTGTCTTTCGAGAAAGATCCCTCAGAGACCATCATGTCAGATTTATCTATACAACTGAAATTACAGACGACAAAAAAAACTGAAATTTCTGACAAAACCAAACAGTACTTTTTTTTTTGAAAAAGTTAAATATGTATTCCAATATTAGGGATGTATCTATGTAGTCAATGCACCAGTATCTGCTGATAATGACATCAAAACCGATACCGACAAAATTTCCTAAAACTGATATTTCAGAACCAATACTCTAATAAACATGTTTAAGATGATTGCCATTAGTTACAAAAATTATACAAAGAAAATATAAGTGCCCAAAAAACACATAAGCTTGTAATTAATTTGCTGAAACTTTTGAGAACTAAACAAATTTATTATTTAAGTCTTACCTCTGTGTGTAGTGTGCATATAAACAGAGGGAAACAAATAATGTACAGCCATTTTATCTTTCAACAACGGAATCGTGATCAAGATATGTTTCAATTTCGAGTTCTGCCACATTCAAAGAGGCCAACGTGTCTACTACCAGTATTCGCGTTGCACATTTGGTGCCTTGGCCAGTTGGTACGATGACCAGTTGATGCATCAGTCAAGTCTACACCCCCTCCCCTTCCCAAACTGACATGATTGGAATTTAAAAGATAGCCTGACTATCCACAGTACACGTTAGTATGCTATGTAGGCACAAAAAAAAAGCAAGAAAACAAAAGTTTGTATTTTGCTATGTCTTACACTTATTTTTACCGAACGTTAATGTGACTTAAAATGTAGTGCAATAAAATATTTATCTATGTGGTTATCATTATTATAAAATATTAATTTTAGTAATTTTTAAAAAAGTACTGATCAGTTATTGAGTAGGTTAGTGCGATGTATTGTGTACTGTATCAGTTATCAATTTTATTGTTTATTACCCACCCTTAGCCAATATAATGTAAAATATGAATGCCTATGTAAAATTAGTTAACAATAAAATTATGGAGCTATACACACAGAAGAGACAAAACAGATGATAAATGCAAAAAGTGAACAGCAAGAAGGTAGTTTTTCATTGTTGCATTGCAAAATTGAATGCTCGGTCAATCCATTGATTTGTGAGTAATATGCAGCAAGTAAATGAAGTGAAAAAAGGATGGTACTCGGAAATTTACAGGGTATGCTAATATAATATGGAAATTAGTAACACAAATGTAGCTGTATGTTTAATACATGTTTCAAAATTTAAAAAAAAAAAAAATTCAAAGATATTTAAAAGCTATGGCTCAAATTATCTGCTACTATGTTCAGGGAGCCCTATGTTTTAGTAAACATTTATGATGCTCATGGCTAACAAACTCAGATATACATTATTTATGTAGGAAAAAATTAGTTTTTATTTAACAACATACCGCAAAAGCAGACATAATAATTTCAAAATAAAAATACTGCACAGTAAATATTTTATACTGGCAGTTATCTCATATCAAATTTATGGCAAGAAAATCAAAATAACTACTATTTCACAAACCAAACTTACACGCAGCAGTGTAGTTCTTAGCTCTCATATTTTTCACACAAATATATAACTTGCCGATAATTATATGTCCAAAACTTTTTGGTATAAAAGATACAAATGCATATACTATACAGTTTCTGTGTTGAAAATTCTGAACATTTATTTACCAACATTTTACAACAGCAAACATGTGACAAATTTATGTTTAAAAAAATGCCTCATTAAGACGAATAATGGTAAAGTACAAGATAAAACAAACATTTGAGAGCATACAACACTCCAAAGAAGAATACAGACTAAACTAGAAATCTGCCAGTTATACTGTTCAGATTTTAACATTTCTTCCTACTATACACAAAAAATACAGTTTATTATTAACTAAGGACAGAAGGAAGTAATAACAACTACAGATGAAAAAGTAATGACACCACATAAACAACAGAATTTTTTGTCCACAGTAAAGTCAGGCTAGGTTTTAATAAATTGGTAATAAGAAGCAAATCACTAAAATAATTTTAATGAAAAGGGGTTGTGTTGTGTACTATAAACCATTTCATGCAGATGGAATTGTTTAGTTATGTTACAACAGAAAATAATTAGATCTTAATTTTTCACTTCTACATAACAACATTAAGTGCTGGCTGCTTAGTGTGTTTATTTACTATACATTACTTCTAAAACAGCAGAATCTATGGCATACAATTCTCTGTAATTCTTGTGCATAAAATATATTCAGATTGATAGTTACAAAATCTTTGCGGAACCTACTTCAGACTTGATTGTTTTTCAATATGCCTTTCTTCAATACTTCCTTCCAGAGGTAAAACTATGCATCTGACAAATTACTTCTAGCTATGCCAACATCAATCTTCTATTAATTTACTTTTAAAAACTAAAATACTTCAAGGTTTGACCCTTACACAAATGGCTTGCACAGAATGGTTTAAATCAAACACCACTAGACACAAAACATCATTCTACTTAAATGAACTGTAGTGATATATATAAAACAATATTATAAACATTATTATGTATAACATACTTCATTTGTACCATACAAACTTAAATTAAATAAAAAAAACATATTTAGCCGCTTTGGAAAAAGACTTGACCGCATTAGTTATCATACTGTTCAGGCAGCACATAAGATATATCATCCCATGGGTGGCGATAAAGTCCTTGTTTGAGTCGTTTCTGATCCATGTAGTGGCCTAAAAAACGAAAAACATTCTAGTAACAGTTCCAATAAAAATCAACACCTTTCTTACACTCATCTGCTAATACAAAATTACAGTTTGCTTCAATAACAAGCAACATTGACTAAAACATCATCAGCATTCAGTTTATATTCTGAGAAAAATTTTTGCTACCCCTATGTCACACAGCCAAGTTGGCCATACTGCAACAGGCCAAGATAGCAAGACACTGAAGCTGTGCATGCATTGATTGTGCCAGAAAATTACCATGATAATTACAACACTGTTCAATAAATAATTTAAACCAACTTTGTGGTATTGGTGATCATTCAGTTTAAGCTACAACACGACAGATTGAATGCAGTGCAAGCAATCATGACTGCTGGTGTAAGTGAGAAAGTTCTACAAGACCAGGGTCTTTACAGTACAACTGCATATTATGATAGAATATTTGAGAAAATAGGAGTTTAAAGATTACTTTACGAGTACTCTACAAGACGATTCATCCAACAAGGTAAAAATTTATCTCTTATAAAATATTATGGGATGCTTAACTGTTCATATACATATTTTCATCATTGAACATCCCACACCAGAACAAAAATTGCAGGGGGAAAATTGTGTCAATGAAAAAGGTGTATGGCACTTATTGTTCAACTGGAGAGTTTAGGAAGAGGAAGAAACCTTCAGGTACTTCCTAACCTCACTATGACAACTGTTAAAGAAACGCAACCCAACTTGATGGTCTTTGGCATTCGGGAAAAATGTGTTCAATAGGCATTGTACTGAAAGGACAATTCAAACCCGGAAAAGACAGCAGCATATTGACAGGTAAGTAGGCAACAAGTGAATTTAGTTCCACACAATATTAGTGTAAACACCGACTGACTGCATGTATGGCATATGGAAAAACATGCAGCATGTAGTCTAAGAACTTTTCAAGCTCATGTAGTAAATCAGTCTTATTAAAAATAATTAAAAAAACATAATTCTGGTATGCTACATTATAAGATTAAGTAATTTTTGTGGCACTTCTAGGGCGAAAACCAAACTTGGAAGGTCAACAAAACAAACAAGTAATAAGTTTAAATAAACATTCTAGCATTAAAGTTTTGGTTAAACACAAGTTTCTGGCATTCCTGTAATTTTAATGAATGGTTCAGAAAGCTGCAAGGCAGCAAATATTTCATTTTATTTCTCAGGATGCACAATAGCCAACACGATAGAGCATACAGTACTGTTCATATCTGCTTTGAGTAGAAGTATGGTATTTCTTTAAGCTATATACACATTGGCCTATACATGCCGAATATCTCTGCTTAAGTGCTCAAAGAGTATTGGTATAGGTTATTTAGGTTGAACAGCAAACTTATGATATATCCTCAAAAAAAATCACTAGCTATACACAATTCAATATTGGCAACAGGTACATTTTTCCCCGCATAGTGGGTAGCGAATTACTGAATATAATTCTGTGTAGACATTTTCCTATTTAAATACATCTCTACTGAAACAAAATCCAACAATATTGACGTAAGCACAAATACAAAATAACGCAACTCAGTTGTTAAGATTGATATTCATGAAGGATACTTTGAGGCAGAGTAGACTTTTCAATGAGCAAAGTCAAGCAACGTCACAGTTTCTATTCCATAGAAGAAACTTTAAGCAAAGAAATCTTAACGCGAGACTTTCCAGCGAAGTCACCAATAAACCCGATTTAAGTGGCTAAAATACACGTTTCTACTCGAATATCAAAAATGTAGTTAATGCGTTTTGATCAATTAATGCAATATTTTAAGAAATGTTTGTTGCTCCTGGTTGTAGGAATTTTTTATTGGACGTTCAAAATTCATCAAAAATATATAGCGATAATTTGTAACGAGGTGCCTCTTCAACAGAGAAGCTGTTGTATGAATCCCGAGTTTGATTTACAATAATTAACATCGCCACAATCAAGTATACGTACATATACATGTGTATATGTATCTATATACACATTCATATACACGTGAATATATATATATATATATATATATATATATATATATATACATGTATATGAATGTGTAAATACATACATATAAATACATACACACACACACACATATATATATATATATGTGTGTATGTGGCAGACAGCTAGTATACATGCGCGTGGTAGCTCCTGAAACATCCAATTTCTCTTACCAGCATGGATTCGGCCAAGGAAATTTTCCCGGTTATAACAAACGATTTTTCGCTGTCTTCTTCAAAGTTGAGTCTATTTTTGTTGTTTCCGTATTTTCCTCTTTGCTTCCACCATGCAGCCTAAAGAAGTCTCCAAACAGCTGGAAGCTTTCGAACAACAGGTCTGCCAACAGCTGCGCGAACTTTAAGAACGCTTCGAATCAGCCATCAGTGTACGGCCTGAAACTGCTACCAACCCAGAGAACCTGAAGAAAATTCAAGCCTATGTATCAGCAGTTGCAGATACATTTTAAAAAGTACTGGCATCAATGTGACAGCAACTTCTGACCATCAACTAAAACTGCATACGTCAAGGAGAACACATAGATGATCTGGAACAATATAGTAGAAGAAACTGTCTTCTGTTACATGAAGTGGCAGAAATATCGAAGAACAACAACACTGACGTGATGCAGTTTGTGAAGAACAAACTCAACGTGGACATTGACATTAAAGACACACACGATACGGGATCCAAAATGCACTACTGTTCAGGTTGTTACAGGTGGCAAGAGACCAATCATCATAAAATTCACCAGTTATAGGGCACGTGCTGAAGTGTTTCAAGCCATGCGAACATTGAATAAACACTCTAATCCTCATAACAGAGTCGTTAACAGAAGAGAGGCAACGAGTCTTGAAAGCTGCTAGAGAAAAATTTCGCATGTGAAACTGCTGGACGCAAGAAGGCAAATTCATTATTTTGAGAGAAAATCGACTAGCCAAAATATTTTCACTGCACGAACTTGAAAGCATTTAGAATAGAAGTAATGGAGTTACTTTGTATGATAACCTGTTTGTTAATTTGTGTTTTTCATTTAATGTTCTTATGTTTGTATGTGCACATGTGTCTTGACTGCGTGTTTTCATTAGGAGTGTTTGTGAATAAGTGCCCTCAAAATCACTGGAAACCTTCCTTACAACTGCCGCTGATCGCCATTGCATACACCTATCAAGCCGGTGAGATGCTATGTAGGTAACTTTTTCCATATAATATTTCCGAGTACAGTATGAGCAGTGACAGCGTAAATCAGAAATTGGCAACACTTAGTCCGGCTACCACGTACTTCCACGAACTATGCTTTCTCCTCCTCTGGCAAGACGACCCTGACACACTCCTCACCCCCTTCCACGAAGAAAGGGCTAGGAGTGTCCTGCTAAGTCCCTCTCCCTCCCTGATGAAGCCAGCTACCTACTCTCACAACAGCTAGCCCCGCCCTCGTTCCTTCCATGCAGCTTGTGTCAACTGTCAGTCCCTGCTCGGCCACATTGACAAGTTCAGAGCGATTTTTAGTCCCTTGAATCTGCAGACTATCCTGATGTCAGAAACGTGGCTTAAGCCATCTTTAGAATCTAAATTAGTAGAAATGCCTGGGTTATGTATTGTACAGGTTATATCATTTACAGAAGCAAGGTGGAGGTGTAGGCATCTATCTTCGGAAAAACATCAAAGCTAAAATTTTACGAAATTCCACCAGTGTTTATAGCGCTAAACAAGAATATTTGATGCTTGAACTAAATTTAAGAGAACAATTTCTATTGCTCATTGTAACATACTAACCCCCCAAAATAACATCATTAGAAGACTCTGAAAATGACTTCGCTTCAGTTCTCCCATTCTATGAAAATATATTAGACATGGGCAATTTCAATACTGATTTGCTTAGAGACAGCCACCAAGCGAACCACGTAAAAAAAATTATTTTCATCGTACAATCTCTCTATTTGTAATCTTAAAGGCACGCATCACTTGTACAATGCCGATACTCTAATTGATTTAATTGTATGGTCAAAATCAGAAAAAACTAATTAAATTTGGTCAAATAAGTGCCCCAGGCCTTTCGCATCACGATCTAATTTACACGCCTTATTTATACACTGTGTATGTCTAAACTTGCAGCGAAGTTAATAACGTATCATAATTTTAAAGTAATAGAGCGAGATTTGCTTATGACGCTTCACTAATAAACTGGGACAAAGTTAATAACCTTAACAAATTAATTACACATTTACTTGACAAACATGCGTCTGTGCAAAATAATAAGAGTTGCTCGACCTGCCGCCCCGTAGATGACGAAAGACATCAAAGCACTTATGTCACGGGGATGCCACATTTGTCGCATACAGAAAATTACGCAAGACAAATACTTCAGCTGAGAGCGAGTTTGAAAATTATCGTTCACTTAGAAATAGGTGCACAATAGCAATAAGGACAGCAAAATATAAATACAATCAGAGCCATCTTGGTACTAGTAACTGGTCCGAGATATTTAGAAATAGGCAAAAAGAACAATAAAAATGCCAGTGCGCACGACGTCGGACCCGAAGAACTCAACGCTGGCTTCACGACATCACCTTCCTATCTAGATCCTTTAATAAAAACACAAACACTACACAAAATGCATTCACACTACGTTACTCGCGATGAAAAATTTTACATTACAAGTGTAGAGCCTTCAGACCTATTGCTTTCAACTAAAGCTCAAGGACATGATGAATTTTCAGCCGAAATAATTAAGTTCTTCCTTTTACTTTAGCATTCTGAACAAATATAACTAACACCTCTTTATAACAGACAAATTTCCAAATACATGGAAAATGGCTTTAGTTAAACCCATACCCAAAATACTGTCACCAAAGACGTATCAGGATTTCCATCCTATCAGCATTTTAACTGCATTATCTAAAACTTTTGAACACATAGTTCACTTGCAAATAAACAACTATCTTGAGAAAACAAATATACTGGACAGATACCAATTGGGATTTAGTAAACATTTTGTAAAGGTAACATCAAACTTGTATAGGTTTCTCAGGGGTAGCTTGACCAACAACTTGAAGAGTCACTGGTTCAGTCTTGGGCTCCACTTTGGGCACCACGAGAGATAAATTTGCCGCACTTCGCTCGTGAGGGAGCTACTAATATCCTTCAGGAATGTATGAGCAAGTTGGGTAGCAGGAGAGGTTTTCTCCTGAAGGGGCAAAGAGATTGTATGTGCCCTGAGGGGAGTGGTTTCCTGCTGAGGATGCACAATACAAACGTGGAGTTTGGTGCGCAAAATTCTCACTTTATATAGGTGTAAAACCACACGCCTAGAATAGCTCAAGCACAAGGTGACGCTTATGCTACGAGAGGGGCTTACGCTACTGTGCTGCCTCCCTCTTTAATTGCTGGACTCTGATGTGTGGAGCAGGCGCACGTTTTTCGGGCGTCTTAATTGGACTGATCAGCGAGTGGCTCATACGCCGTGTCTTCCGAAGGATGTGGCTGAAATTATCCCGTTGCCATGGAGGTTTATTTTCAGTGCCCTTTTATTGTCGACAAAGTTGGGCAAGAGTAAACGTTTTACGGGATGCTGATTGAGGTAGCGGAATAATTCCGACAGGCATGGAGTAAGTACTAACTGTGGCCGCTAATCGGCGTTCAGCAGCTGCTCTGGTTTTACGCCCTTCAATGGATGCTCTTTCCTTCTGTGAGATGTCTAACACCAGGATATTGTTTGCAGACATAAGTCACACACAAATAATGAAAGAAATAACCTAATTTATAGGGCGTCATTATTTCGTAAAAACACAAGTTCACAATACACTGAATTTACAGTTACTGTACAATACTGATATACACTGGTTCATACAATCACTACACTGACGGCATGATTTTTAATATGGAGCCTCGGAAATTATCACAGATGCATCCACTTCCGGTGGAAACTAGTGACGTGCCACGTGGCATCAAACTCTTGAGATTGTGTGCATTCCTTATACTGTTCGCGCAGCTAGGAATGGACGTCTCCTCGAGCAATTGATTAGGTAATGGAATAAGGGGGACAGGCTTCAGCTTCCTTACCTGGCAGCAACCTGTACGTGGGAAAGGTGGTCGGGGCTTTGGCTTCCTTACCAGGCAGCAACCCGCTATGTGGGAGAGGTGGTCGGTTAGGTTTGCTTGGAGAGAAGACCCGAGTCCTAGACTGACTGACTGACCTGCTAGGCAAACACCCGCCTTGTATACCCTGCAGGGTGGCTGAAAGTATCGTTAGTGGGTGGTGAAGATGGCTGCCACTGGAGAGGAGATTGTCTGCTGGCCAGCAGGCATGCCACCCCAACACCAACAATTTCTCACTACTCGGCCAAAAATTACATTTATACACCAAAAATTTCTCGCGGGGCCGTAAAAATTTCAATGTTGCCAAGAGAATATAAATAAAACATAAAATAAACACACAAAATTAATAATATTACGTTTACAAATAATTATTACACATATTTACTATTTTCAAAGTCTATAAATCGCCATCTGGCGTTGTTTGCAGAGAGTCCATTTGTTCGTTTACATTTGTTATGGCGGGCGTGAATATATACATACAAAAACTGTAAATATAAGCATCTCTTAACCTTTAGTTTTATGTTTTATGGCTACAAGGCTCACAATATTGGGTTTAAGTAACCCCTTGGGTAAAAACAAGGTAGGTCTAAGTATTTACAAAAATGTGAGGCAGAGCATAAAATATATATTAGCACCTATAAGGGGTGTGTCAACTCCCCCCTGACTGGCTAAGCGAGGTTCCGGAAAAAAATTTTATGACTAAAGTTACAATATAATGTTATGAGGCACATGCCTGGAAAAATAAAAAAGGTATTACAATAATTTTTAGAGTATCTCTAAATTCAGGATCTTCTGGTGGCGGGACTCACCCTGATGTGCATTACTGCTGTGTCACTGGAAGCTTCTGGGGCGGGTATGTCTCCATGGCATCTCGGGTACCTTCCTCGTTGTTGGGTGGGGTTGCCTCTGTATGTACGCCACAAAGCCTGGCGCTCTCTGGGTCCAAGTTCTCAAGAAAACGGGGTCCAAATTCTCAAGAGGCCGGGGCCCATGGCCTGACCGTAGCTCTGGTTGGCTGCTGGGCGGGCGCCTCTCCTGTAGGCGGTTTCATGGTGGTAGCCTGGCCAGGTTCATGATAGCTCCTGCTCATCTGTATGACGTTGGCTGAGTTGGTGCTCCTCTGGGTGTGGGCCATTGACTGGGCCCTGGCTGCCATAAGTGGGGGCGGTGGTCCTGTGGAGGACGGAGCGATGCTGCTCCTGGGGTGTTGCACGTTGAGGCTGGTGGTGCCAGGATCTCTTCGGCAATTAGTTCTGCTGCCTCCCTGGTTCATCGAGTTTGGAGGCGCAGGCTGTGGGGTAGGCTCGTTGGAGTCTTGTTCCCTGATGAGGGTGGTATGAAGGATGGTTCCCTCGGGTAAGGCTGTCGCCTCTTTGGTGATAGTTGGCCTGATGCTTGGGCGGCGGGCATGTGTTGTAGCTCTTCTTCCCGTTGTGAGTCTCCTCTGGATCCCTTGATGGCGGAGGCTGGGGATTGATTGGCTGGCGTTGTGGTGCTGGGTTGTGCAGGAAAGTTTCTGCATGCTGGAGCGGTGGACTCGCTTGATCGCTCCATCGGGCCCTCTATCCAGTAGACATGGCCTTGTTGTTTGATGACTGTGAATAGGCCCTCCCACTCGGGAGCGAGGCCTGCATGGATATGGTGTTGGCGGCTCAAAAGCGGCCGGATCTTCAGTAATACTTGCTGGCCTTCGACAAAGGTGTGACTTGGAGAGTCCGGGTTGGGCTGCGGGTATTACTTCTGTATGTACTTGTCTTGGTGCTGTGCTGCAGCGATGGCCTGTTCCTGGGCGAGTACCTGGATCTCTTGGGCTCAGGATGCTTTGGTGGGTGCTCGTTTCTACTTCCATTCTCCAGAGCGGCAAAGGTTCTAGCCGAGGAGAAGTTCGCTTGGCGTGGCTTGTACAGCTTCGTTGATTGTGGTGCGAAGGGCATGTAGGACTGTCTGCAGTCCTTTTGTCCCATTGTTGGTGGTCCTTTGTGCATAGAATCGTAGGCCCTTCTTCAGCTCTTGGTTTCGTTCTATCTGTAGGGTTGGCCTAGAGGTGGTAGATCGGCGTGATCCATACTTCAGCTTCCCACTTGGTACAGGCTGCCGTCCATTGTCTGCTGGCAAATTGTGGGCCATTGTCCGTGAGGATGCTTTTTGGGAAACCCTCATCGGGCAAAAACTTCTTGTTCAAGCTTGGAGATTATAACATGTGCTTCGGTGCTGGCTAATGGGAAGGCCTCCACCCAATGGGAAAAGAGATCTGTCACCACTAGGAGGAATAGTTTGCCTGTCGGGCTCCATTAGGTCCAAAGCTATCTGTTCCCATGGCATGGTGGGTCGGCTAGGCGTCCCAGGCTTACAACTGGGCGACATCAGTGGGAATATCCTTGGTGCTGCCTGCCCAGGCATACCGCCGGTGTATCTGGTGCATGGTTTCAACTGCCCTGGGATGTCCAGCTAGTGGATGGTCGTGGAAGTAGCTGCACAATGATGGTCTCAGCGAGTGGGGTACCCATATTTTCCTCCGTATATTGAGCTGGGTGGCTGGCTAAGATGTGCCTGATTCTGGGGTCGTCTTGTTGTTCTTTAAGGAACTTCTCCAAGTCGTCGGTGAAAGCTATCTTTTGCAACTTCTGTGTTCGGGTGGTGGGTGGTGGAGGTGCAGGCTCTGGCGGCAGAGTATCTTCCCTCTGGTGGAGTTTGGTGGTCTTGCAGGTGTCTTCTGGTGCTCGGGAGAGGGCGTCGGGAAGAAGTTTTTTCTTCCTGGGCAGTGTTCTATCTCGAATGAGAATTCTTGGAGCAGCAGGATCCACCTTGCTAATTTGGATTTGTTGGCATTTGTAGAATACAACCGCTTGAGGGCTTGGTTGTCGGTGCGCAGGATGAATGGTCTGTCTTCTAGGAGGTATCTGTATTTGCAGATGGCCCATACTATGCCGAGGCACTCCTGCTCATGGGTGTCGTATTTGCGTTCTGTTGTGCTGAGCCGGGTGCTGGCAAATCCAATGACTTGTCTCTCTTTCTCGGGGGTTTCTTTGTACACCACAGCTCCTAGCCTGACCTGGCTGGCGTCTGTCTGTAAGATGATGGGTGATCTGTGGTCTGGTCTTTGGAGTATCGGTAGGCTGTGGTACTGCTGCTTCAATTCCTGGAATTCAGCATCTTCGGTTGCTCCCCATCTCCAGCGTTTTTGTTTGGTTGACAGCAGGCGGGTGAGGGGTTCCATGTATCTTGAGATGTCCTGGGTGTAGTCTCAGCCAGTTACAGAGGCAGAGAAACTGGCGCAACTGCTTTGGGGTCCTCAGGGTTTCCGCCTCCAGGATTTGCCGAACCTTGCAGGCTTGAGGTTGATTCCTGTCGGGAGTGACCACATGTCCCAAGTATTCTACTGTTGTTTTGCCGAAGTGGCACTTGTCTAGTCGGGCAGTGAGTCCGTGGACGCAGAGGCGCTCCAGGACTTGGTGAAGATGCTGCCTGTGTTGCTGCCAGTCTTGGGAGAAGATGATAATATCGTAAAGGAAGGCTATGCAAAATCTTCCCATGTAGGCTGCTAGGACAGTGCAGCTCATCATCTTTTGGTAGGTTGCTGGGGCGTTTTTAAGGCCAAAGGGCATCGCCCTGAACTGGAACTGCTCTCCATCGGGGGTCGTGAAGGCTGTGTAATTTCGGGCTTCTGGTTTCACTGGCACCTACCAATAATAACCACTCTGCATGTTGATCGTGGAGAATATCCTGGCTTCCCCCAGGCTCCTGAGTATATTGGTGACAATTGCAGAGGAGGGGTGACAGGCAGAGTTATTTGATTGAGAGACGAGCAATCCACACAAAAGCGCGTATATCCATCCTTCTGTACTAGCACGATGCGAGAGTTGTAGGGAGAGTGTAGGCTTGATTATCCGCTGCTGCCTCATGTTGGCGACCTGGTCTCTGATTATTTCCCTCTTCTTTTCTGAGGGGATGCTGGGCTTGCTGTAGATAGGGCACTGATGGGCGAGCTGTATGTAATGGTCAGAAATTTGGATTTTTCGCAGGGGTCCTCCAGTCTAGAAGGCTGCTATGTGCTGGTTTAGCA
This sequence comes from Medauroidea extradentata, assembly GCA_003012365.1. NCBI lineage: Eukaryota > Metazoa > Arthropoda > Insecta > Phasmatodea > Phasmatidae > Medauroidea > Medauroidea extradentata. The sequence goes on along the minus strand of PNEQ01133346.1, from coordinate 5,434 downwards.
GCAGGAGGAGTTGGCTCTGGTCGTCTGCAGGTAACTGGGAGCGTATGTCTTCTGGGAGAATGACCTATGTTGGCGTCTCTAGTGGTGACATGTCCCAGTGTCGGGTATGCCGTGTCTTGGTTCCCAGGTGTAGCTGGCGTTGGCCAGAGTCAATAATGCATTGCATATCTTGCAGCCAGGGTTGCCCCAATATCAATTCCTCATCTAGTTCGGGCGTGACCAGAAAAATGCGTTGGCTCTCCCTGCAGGCGTGGTTAATGGTACTGTGGTCTCGCCATCAAGTGGAAGGAAGGTCTGACTTTAGGCCAGCTGGGCCGACTGCATCGTGGGCGTCACTTCGTGCTGCCTCTTCGGGGGTAGTGACTGTGTCCTTATGAAATTGGCTGTAGCCGCAGTGTCCAGGGTGGCGAGGATTTCTTGCTGGTCAATACTGAACCATATCTGGGGCAGTCAGACAGGGTTCTGGTTGCACGGGGCCTTTAGGCCGTTTGTTGTGGGCCAGGCTGGCAGGTCTGTTTCTGTTCCCAGCCATGGAGTTTCCAGCTGTAGGTCCTAGGTCCCTCTCTTGGATCCTGGGAGGTCGGTAGCTGGCTTGCTTGGCTTTGAAGACATCACAGTCAACATGGAAGTGTCTTACAGGGCAATACGAGCATTTAGGTAGTGTTGGTCCGGGCGCTGGCTTGGATTTCACTGGGTTGGGCATCGGGTTCAGAGCTATTGGTGGTGGTTCAGCACTGTTGGAAGGTCATGGACCTGGTTGGTCAAGCTCCAGGGCTTTGGTCCTCTCAATTAATTCTTCTAGGGTTGTGGGTCGAGGGTTTCTCAGGAAGGATCTCAGAGTGGGCTGGAACACCTCGATGATGGAGACACGGGCTTCCTCTCCTCCCTCGGGATGCACACTATCATACATTTGGGCCTTCCATTGTATAAACCCCTCCGCACCTTCATCTTCTCTCTGGTTGATGCTGTAGAGGTCACGGGTCAGCCAATTCATCACATCAGTGCCTGTGAATCAGGCTTTCAGTCTTTCCTTGAGTTGGGTCCAGGTGGCAACATACTTGCCGTATTTGTCCCACCAGGTAATTGCGAGTCCCTGCAGCTGCAGGCGAACTCGTTGCTTCCATGGAATATGGTTCTGACGTAGCTCTTCCTCACACTATTGCACGAAGGTGACTGGATTTTCGTGACGTTTGCCAGAGAACTGTGGCAACAGGAGGCGCTCTGTGTTCCCTTTATCGGGTGGCAGTGCTGCTGGTTTCTTGTCGGGCCTCTGTTGCTGTGAGCTTGCACACGCGGCAGCGGAATGAGAGTCCTTAAAAGTCGCGGGACTCATCTGGATATCCCAGGCAAGCATAGTGGTATACCAGGGGGCAGGTGATGCACTGGATCTGGTAGTTGCCTGCGCCGAGGCGCTGTGGTTGGGAAAACTAGAGCTGACTCTGCTTGCAGTCGGAGCATCAGTACTCCAGTCCATCAGTGTTTTTCTAGGTGTCTTCCCACCCTAGGCAGGTATGGTGGTACTCTTGTGGCGCAGGCGATGGATGAGTTATGTTCCCCTACAGGTGCACATATTGAGGGCGCATGCAGGCACTGGTAATTCATTTGTCTCGTCGTCACTCATCTTGGAGTTTTCTGGGCACTACAAAGTTTTGTAAAGATGACTTCGAACAAGTATGGGTTTCTCAGGGGTGGCTAGATCCACAATTTGAAGAGTCAATGGTTCTATCTTCGGGCCCACGTTGGGCACCACAAGAGAAAAATTTGCCGCACTTTGCTCATGAGGGAGCTTCTAAATATCCTTCAGGAATGTATGAGTAAGTTGGGTAGCATAAGAAGTTTTTCCTGAAGGGGCAAAGAGATTGTATGTGCCCTGAGGGAATTGGTTTCCTGCTGAGGATGCAAGATACAATCGTGGAGCAAACTTTATATAGAAGGGGGTTTAGGTATAAAACCACTCACCTAGAATAGCTCGCACAGAAGGCGGCGCTTATGCTCTGAGAGGGGCTTAGGCTCCTGTGCTGCCTCCCTCTTTAATTGCTGGACTCTGGGGTGTGGTGCAGGCACACGTTTTTCGGGCGTCTTAATTGGACTGATCAGCTGGCGGGTCATACACTGTGTCACCTGAAGGATGCAGCTGAAATTACCCTGTTGCCATGCAGGTTTAATTTCCGTGCCCTTATACTGTCGGCAAAGTTGGGCGAGATTAAAAGTTTTACTGGATGCTGGCAGTGGTGGCGGAATAATTGTGACAGGTATGGAGTTAGTACTGGGGCCGCTAATTGGCGTTCAGCAGCTGCTCTGGTTTTATGCCCTTCAATGGATGCTCTTTCCTCCTGTGAGATGTCTAACACCAGGATAAGTTTTCAGACATGAGTCACTTACACACAAATAATGAAACAAATAAGCTAATTTATAGGGCATCATTATTTCGTAAAAACACAAGTTCACTATACACTGAATTTACAGTTACTGTACAATACTGATATACACTGGTTCGTACAATCACTACACTGACCGCGTGGTTTTTAATTTGGAGCCTCGGAAATTATCACAGATGCATCCACTTCCGGTGGAAACTAGTGACATGCCACGTGGCATCAAACTCTCGGGTTAGGGTGCATTCCTTATACTGTTCGCGCGGCTAGTAATGGGTGTCTCCTCGAGCAACTGATTGGATAATGGAATAGGGAGGACAGGGTTCGACTTCCTTACCAGGCAGCTGCCCGCAATGAGGGAGAGGTGGTCGGTTAGGTTCGTTCGTGGAGGAGACCCTATTCCTAGACTGACTGATATACTAAGCAAACGCCCGCCTTATATACCCTGGAGGGTGGCTGAAAGTACCATTAGTGGGTGTTAAAGATGGCCGCCGCTGGAGAGGAGGCTGTCTGCTGGCCAGCAGGCACGCCATCCCAACACCCACAATTGCCCACTACTCTGCCAAAAATTATGTGCATACACCAAAACTTTCCCATGGGGCCGTAAAAATGTCAGTGTTGCCAAGAGAATATAAATAAAGCGTAAAATAGACACACACAGTTAATAATATTACGTTTACAAATAATTATTACACATATTTACTATTTTCAAAGTCTATAAATCGCAGTCCGGCATTGTTTGCATAGCGTCCATTTGTTTGTTTACATTTGTTATGGCGGGCGTGAATATATACATACAAAAACGGTAAATATAAGCATCTATAAACCTTTAGTTTTATGTTTTACGGCAACACTGCTCACAATACTAGATTTAAGTGACCCCTTGGGTAAAAACAAGGTATGCCTAACTCTTATGTATTTACAAAATTGTGGGGCCGAGCGTAAAATATATATTAACACCTTTATGGGGTGCGTCACACAGACAAAAGAAATCTGACAATATTAACTCTTCTAGACTTTAGCAAGGCTTTTGACTCTGTGGATCACAAATGCTACTTCCAAAAGACAAATCGTTCTTTAATTTTTCAGAAATCAGTTTAAAGTGGATAAGGAGCTACTTATATGTTAGAGAACAATGTGTGATAGTTGGTAACTGCAAATCACCGTGGCTAAAAACACAATCAGTTGTTCCACAAAGCTCCATACATGGCCCATTACTTTTTCCATTGTTCATTTACGATGCACCGCGACATTTAGAAAACTGATAGTATCATCTTTATGCTGATGACTTTCAGATTTATTTGCCATTTAATTTGTGTAAAGCTAGTGATTGTATTGAATTAATGAATAAGAATGTCTCGTGCATTCAAAAGTGGTTAACTCGCAAAAAACGCAATGTATTATTATTGGCTTGAAAAAGTTGCTCTGTCAAAAAAGACCCGGTTACTGGACATTTTACTAAACAGTGTCTCTATACCTCTCTCTAACTGCGTAAAAAACCTTGGCTGTATTATGGATGAAACATTTTCTCTGAAAGAACGTGTGAAGCTTATAAATAAAAAAATTTTCAATATTCCACACATTAAAAAGGGTTCAACATTCCATACCGTAGAAAACTTTGAAACTTTTAGCCCAAATGCTTGTTACTCCTATAATTGATTACGCAGACATAATTTACTACGATTTATCAGAAGAATTAAATGCCAAATTACAAAGAGTACAAAATTCTTCCATCCAGCTCATTTTTAATCTGAAACATAAAAACCGCGTATCTAATATCGGAATAAACTCAAATGGTTTGATTTTAAAAAATGTCATGCAGTACATACTGAGGCACTTCTAAATAAATTACTGAGAACAGGGTGCCCAGAGTATCTTTCAAAAAGACTCACTTTCCTGTACACAAACACTCACAACCAACATACAAGGGCACAAATACACAATAAATTGTCTTTTTTCTCAGCACAAATCCTTTTACGGGATGTTTTTTATTGTAATAGACACAAAAATTTGGAATGATCTTCCGCAGTCAGCTAGAGATGCTTTAACTAATAGATCATTTAAATCCATAACAACAGAATATGTAAATCTCAAATAATTCTTTCTTTTACTCCCATCCATATTGTGTAGTGCTAATTCAATAATTACACGAGTATAGAATAGTAACTAAATAAGTACCAGTAAACATTTTTTGAAACATGCAACTTTGAAATAATTCCGTAATTAGCAGCTAAATTTGGTTAAAAGGGTTCTAGGTGTGAATGTTGGCGGCACTGAAACGGTATGTGTGCGTGCCTAATATATATATATATATATATATATGAACAGCTGAGTGGAAAAAGGATAACATTCCAGAAAATGGCAAAAGTAACCTGAGATAGCCATTTTGTAGTATTTCATATACTTTCTCTGTTGAGTGTAAGAAGGGCTTCTATGCAACTTCGGTGCATGTTTAATTATAAACGTGCAAAATATGCCACTCTGCTTTCAAAATACAGGTTGTGTTTGATTGTATACAGTTTTCTTCATTGTATGAACAGAATACAATGTTACAATACGAAACATTTATGACAATAATTTGTAAAAAAAACTGAATTGAACTGCTTTATGCTACATGCACTGCTGGTGTATACATGTCATCCATGAATTTTATGACCTCTATGGCTATAACTATATTGGTTATTCTTTTGTTTTGTTTGTTGTGTATGTTGGTCTGTTTAGAGAGAGGTTAGCTTAGTCAAATACACTATACACCTCTAGTGTATTTGGCTTAGTATAGTTGTGACCTTTATTGCCAGCTTTGATACAGTTTATAAGTTAATACAGTAATATTTTGTGGATACTGTGCGAAATGTCAGACTCGGAGGAAGAATGTCTCGAGCCTAAAAGAAAACGAGGTAAGGTAAACAAAGAAATGCATTCAAAAGAAAAACAGAAAATAGCCAGGAGAAAGGGTGAAGAGTTTGTAACGAGTGAAGGTTTGTTAGTGGAGGCTAAAATGACAGGCCCAGACTGTGGTTGCCGTAAGCAATGTATGTTTGGCTTCAGTGTTGAAGAAA
>PNEQ01133343.1:0-20937 GCA_003012365.1 Medauroidea extradentata | reverse complement strand
GTCTACATCTGAGATAAACTTACCCTAGTATCATAGGCGTCTACATCTGAGTTAAATTTACCCTAGTATCATACGCGTCTACATCTGAGATAAACTTACACTAGTATCATAGGTGTCTACATCTGAGTTAAATTTACCCTAGTATCGTACGCGTCTACATCTGAGATAAACTTACCCTAGTATCATAGGCGTCTACATCTGAGATAAACTTACCCTAGTATCATAGGCGTCTACATCTGAGTTAAATTTACCCTAGTATCATACGCGTCTACATCTGAGATAAACTTACACTAGTATCATAGGTGTCTACATCTGAGTTAAATTTACCCTAGTATCATACGCGTCTACATCTGAGATAAACTTACCCTAGTATCATAGGCGTCTACATCTGAGTTAAATTTACCCTAGTATCGTACGCGTCTACATCTGAGATAAACTTACCCTAGTATCATAGGCGTGTACATCTGAGTTATAACTAACCGCAGGCATCTACGTCTGAATTTTTCATTAAGTTTGACTGCAAATAGTGAGGTAAACGGCCTTCTATAATTTTAAAAACGAAAATTAGTGCATTGTATAATATGAACTGTTTAATACCGAACCGACCCATGTCTGCAGACATGTCTAAAATTTGTCTTTCATGAGTATTGCTCTCCTGCAATATTCTGAACCACCTATACTTTATTAACATACACTTGATCAACTCAATTTAATATTGATTAACAATATGTGAAAATATCGAAGAAATGGTGTTGTATACAATAGCCTATAAAAATCATGAACAAAATTGGGCCCAAGACACTATCTTGAGGAACATCATATATCATTTTTAATTTTTTTTTTTTTTTGAGAAATAGTTTTCTTACATCTTACAACTTGAAACACATCTTTCAAATAATATATTGGTTTAATAGAGTCATCAATATATATATATATATATATATATATATATATATATATAGTGACAGGCCCATTTGGTCGCCACCCCGATTTAGTATATTCAATAGTCATTAGTGTCAACCATCATAAATTAATGTGCAATAATAACTATGTCTTGCGACCATTCATTCTCCTCGTCATTGTATCACGATCACATTGCAATAGTTCTCATCGAAATACCATTACTACACCAAGTTTTATGTTAAAAACAAGAAATTGTATATATTTTGTCCTTGTGAAGACGAGGGAGAGACGAGCAGGTGCATAGTGTGTCTTGTGGCCTCACCCCACCCCCGCTCGAACCACCTCCCTAGCTGGTCACGAGGGGAGGAGTCCAGCCAATGGCTTTGCTAGTTGTTACAGTGTAATAGATGTGTAGTAATTAAGAGATCAATAATGTGAACAAGTAAATGAACCATTTTATGTAAATGAATGTAAATAGTGACAAGAAATTAAGCAATGATTTAATAAATACGGTACTGGCCGGAATTGTTGTCCTCGAGAGGCGGGGCCATCGGGTGTAAGCTGACTCCTGATTGGCCCAAAGGGAACCGGAGGTTGCTGGCCAAGTGACGGGGGTTTTTTTTGGCGCAAATCGGGGAGAAGCGAGCCGGCGTCGGTCCGGGACGGACGTTGTCAAGCGAGGAGGTCGTCGACGAATCGCGGCGACGGTAGGGCAGAGTGCCACCGTCAGGCGTCGAAGCTAGGCGTCGAGACGCTCAGTATTGTGGGCCGAGGCGCCATCATTGTCGTTGTTTTGGGCGTCGGGACGCCATTAAGTGTTCACCGAGTCACAAAGTACGTCGGGTCGAGACACCTCTGGGTAGTAAGTGGAGAGAGACAGTGATTGCGAGGCATTTAATATTCTAATTAGTTGTCGGGGCTCCGTGCGTGCGACCGTATTGCTTAAGAGCCATACCGACAAATCGACATAAGTATCGGTCCGCTCCGAGAGGACAGCAACGACGTGCTACCCGGACAAAAAGACTTGCAACTTATCATTATCTAGTAACATAGTATCCAGAACTTGCACACAGCAACAATAGACGACGAAACACCCGCAGAAACAGTTAATAAATAAATATATTTAAAAAATAAAAAACAAACCGAACGTCGTAATATATATATATATAAATATATATATATATATATATATATATATATATATATATATATATATATATATATATATATATATATATATATATATATATATATATGTAAGCACACAGGTTGTGCACAAATAAATCACCGACAAATTCTGGCAGATTATTCTGTGTAAAAAATAAAGTAGAAAATATTTTAAGACATTTTGTACTAACCGTAATATTAAGGGAGTAATTCACCTTTGAAATTCAATTTTTAAAACTTTGATTTTCTCACAAACCGAACAGTAATCTACGTAAACTGACACAACTCAAAGATGTTATTTCACGACAATATGGCCAATAAATCTACGGTAAACGTAAGTTGATACATTCAACCCTTACGAAAATAAAAGGGGTGACCGCCCTTAAATTGCTGACAACTTTTTAGTGTCAGTGTGATCCAACACTTAAGAGTGAATTATTGGGAAATGTGACCTTAGTAATAAAAGAGGTCGTCTTGTAGCGACTGTCTAGGACTCATAGTTGTTTTGGCGTGGCGACACAGAGCCTAGTATGTAGGCAACACTGCGTACACGAGTGTCTGGTTTATTCCGCAGCGCCGCACAGACGATGGACATTCGCTGTAAATATCACGTACCGTAGTTTAAATAGATCACATAACCGTAATCAACAATACCTGGCTGTATTTGTGTGTGTGTGTTTTGAAAACAATATGATAAACGTGTAAACGAAACAAATAAAATGTTTTGAAATTTGATTTTCAAATGCGAATTACTCTCTTAATATTACGTTTCGTACAAAATGTCTTATATATTTTCTACTTTATTATTGACCACAAGGAATCACCTGCCGGAGTTTGTCGGTGTTTTATAAGGACCCTCTCACTGGTTCAACTTGCAGAAGTGTGTATATTTCATTTTTCGGTCACTTGCCTTACTTAGTTATAAAGTGACATCTACTTGCTCAAGGTCTTGGAAGTGCAAGACTGGACAAGGAATTGTCAACAAACCTGCCGTGTCTGAGGTTACTCCCACTACGGGTTAGATACATCTGTATTGTCGCAGGGAATATTTCTGCCACTTGAGCGCTGGTATTGCTAGTGCACCTAACTGGCCAATCACAGAGCTTTCCTCAGTTTTAAGTTACATTAAGTTGATCATTTGAAACGCAATATTGGTTTACTTTCACTTTAAAATTAAATTAAATTACTTTTGTCACTTCGAAGTTTATTTAAATGTCATTTCACTGCGGTTTCTTATTTGCCTGGTACATTAGCGATTGACGCGACACTAGCGGCAGAAATGTTCCCTGTGCCAAGCTCTCTAATAAGACAACACGTGTTCTGTCTAACCTTAGCCAAGGCCTTGTATTAAACAATCATACCAACATAAGCCTCGAGTTATTAAAAAACCTGGAAACCTAAGTCAGGCTGTCATCACAGGATCTCAGCCGGGTTGTGTGTGTAGTGTTTGACAGTTTCCTCCTAGGAACTTATTTCAGTTCAATTATATAGAAGATACCCCGATGTGGGTATTATGTAACTGCCAGAGCGACTTGAACATTTATTTTTTACTGGTAGATGTGTCAGACGTCAGTTAAATTGTGTTTATTTATTTACGGATGTGGTACGTTTTGTGGGCGTATGTAACTACTGAAAATGTATTTCATCATAACTATTAGTCATAGATGACTTCGGCATGGTGTGAATAGAAATCACGCCTTCTAGGTAACTAAATTGAACAGTCCCGTGTGCATATCTGACAAAATACTGCTAAGAACTGCTCAGGAATGTTGTACTGGTATCAATAGAAAATACATATTTAAATTTTAAAACGACGGGTTTACAACTTGTTAAGAGAAATGCGCAATGCAGTAAAAGTTGAATATTAACGTGGGTTACGTACAGCAAATATATTGTTTTAGTATGTAAGAATGTTTTTAATTGCAACATCTTACAACATATCCTTCAGGCATCTTTGGTAAGTTTTAGTTGCCATTAAAGATGAGGAGTTATTGCTACAGCTCGTCCAATATCGTACCATAATGATGATTGGCCTGACTTTATATGTGTGGTAGTTGTCACGTGGTTGTTAGTGCCTAGCTAGTGGCAGTATGACAAGTGCAGGGACACACGACATAATACAGTCTGAGCCTTGAACAAACACTAGCTCTGGCCCGCCATCTTGTCATCTTCGTGCCTCTTATATCTGCGGGCTCTCTAAGTTCTTCTCTCAACATCGCAGTTTGCAGTAGCCGTTGTCAGATACGACATCGCCTAGTGATTGTGCCGTCTGGAACTTTACCAGCTTCCATTCTGCCATTATATTATGCTTTCTCTGTTGACAATATTATAGTATCGTTGTTACGTTTTCATTTCTTTTAACTGCAGTGGACGTATTGCAGTTGGCCACCCAGATACAAGACGAATATATCTCTCTCTCTCTTTCTCTCTCTTGAAGGTATCAATATACATATAGGCGAGGAAATAGAGTAGGAGTATAGTACTACATAGCATCTCGCCTTGTAGACGTGTACTTGTGCAACCTTCAAGTACACAAGTATGCACTCTTACTACACACATACACACACTTAACGACATTTTCTGGCCTTATTTAAAGGAATGCTAAAGTAACACCGCTTCGACTCATCAAACAAACAGCTTGAAATGACCAAAACCAGATTACAGATTGTATCCTGCGTACTTGACCAATGTAAGGAGGTGAGTTGTGATTAGGACAGACAGACCTTCAGTTAGTACAGATATCATGATGCGATGAGGACTCTCATTGCACTGTTTAGAGGTTCGCTACAAGTCAACATTACACTTGCTACTTCGCTGACATAGGTCTCATGCACAGCGCTGTACTCAAACAATCATGCTGCATCCACACATCATAGTTACTATGGTACACGTCCTTCAGATAGACAGACAGAAGGACAACTTGCCAGGGGGAAAGTCTAATATGGATGACAACAAAGTAATGTTACAATTATTGTATCGACATTGTGGTAATATTGAGCTGTGACACCTTGTCTCACTTTTCTTTCAACTGCAAGGAATATTTCCCACAACAAACACGACATCTAAGTATACTGAGTCAGAAGGGAGGGGAAGGTCATAGTTGAGGTTGCTTATGTCATCACAGAGCAGCAGTAACTGGCGCGAGTATTATCGACACAACATGCATTAAGCGACATGACAGCGATACCTCGCCGCTAATGCGAGTGATCGATACTAGATGTCGCCTCTCAACCTGCCACGTGTCCCACAAAGCATTCTTTGATCCAGCACAGTTTGAAACATACATTACACCGGCTGAGCCAGTTACCTTATAACATTAGCTTCATGTTTCCGTTTGGACATGTTTACTATCACACAATCGTACTGTGTTAAATTCGCAAATAATTTCGTTTCTTTTTTTTGTTAAAGGTTTCCACATGTTTCTTAATTCAATACTTTGCTGACTAAATACATTAGAGTTATTCACGATAAATGGTGATTCTTTAATTTTTCATTTGATAGGGTATGTTTATAGTGTAAGTGGAGTGGCATTTTCCCAAAGTATTTTATTAAATCTTCCTACACATCTTCGGCCAGTTTGGATTTTTGTATCTCGCCTTTTTGGGTGTTGTTTTTATGTTCTTTAATACGTGTGGAAAGGGGTCTGCCTGTTTCTCCTATGTATACACTTCCACACTCGCATGGTATTCGATAGACGCAGTCCTGAGTTTGTAGTTTTTTAATTGCTGGTTTCACTTTTGTAATGATGCTTTTTAATGTGGTCCTTGATTTGAAAGCAGTTTGTATGTTAAACCAGTTTCCTAGCCGTCTTATCTTTTCTGAAAGGCCCCGGACATATGGGATCACTAAGGTTCCTGCAGGTTTTTCCGTAGCATTTTGTGGATTAACGAGATGTGTGGGTTTTGTCATTTCTTGTTTTATTGTACTTATAGGGTAGCAGTTTGCTAGAAGTTCTTTTCAGGAAGCTCAGAAGCTAGCTTCTAATAAAAAAAAGAAACAAAATTATTTGCGAAGTGACAATAGACTATTAAAACCAATTGAAAGGTGCGTGGCCAATCAGGGGAGAGCTCGACTACCATTGGTCGCGCTAGGAACAGAACTGAAGGCCTTAAATAACGTCAAATATTTTTCCAGTTTTCACTTTGACTTCACCTGAAGACGGGAGCAGATGTCAGCTCCTGAAACGTCGTGAAAAGTCTGCCTTTGGAAGTCCACTGTGTTCTTTTGTGTCTTCACCTGTGTGTTGTCTGTGACGTCATCGTTGTTATCCTGTCTTGTGTCCATTATTGTATTCGTCCCAGTATTGTCTGTGCTGTCTTAATTGTGATGTCCTGAGTTTTACATATTAGTTTGTTTTGTACTTCGGCTTTTATTTTTGGTTATTTATTATTATTATTATTATTATTATTATTATTATTTGTCCTTTGTTTGCTGTGCCTAATTCCTTTGAGATCTTTCATGTTCTGCTGTTTTGGTTTATGGATGTGTTAACTACAGCCAACTCAACTGGTTTTCTCTTTTTCGTATTTCGTTGTTTGTCTTTCTCAGTCTCTTTCTAAGAATTCTAGGACGATATAATATTGCAATGGCGTATGTCTACAATAATACAGCTTGTCATAATACAGAAGGTTATATTATAGTTCCTCATGTGGCTAATATTAGTGTGTGACGTCACACACTGACGTAGCGTGCCGGCACACGACTGCTCATTGTAGAGACACGGAACAAGTAGAAGGTCTCTTTGTAATGTTGTCCTCGCTCCTGGAAGTAACCAGCTCACTATCGCATCACATTACTTCAGTCTAGCATACGACTTCACTGCAACTGCGACGTTTCAACCGTACATTCAAACAGACTGTAGCTCTTTACAATCTGTTAGGCAAGCATAGTGTAATGTGTCAGTGGTTCAGTTCTCGAGGATAGCTAGCTACAAATGTAATATGAACGTATATACACAATGTGACGTCGAGGAAGTGCATGACATGAGAAGGGAAGTGGCTTCCTAGGAGAGGGTGAGGGTAGTTGGTAAGTTGGCGGCCTGCTACGCGACTACTAGGCTCTCCTCAAACAAAACTTACCTACTTACTTCCTACACACAGCTCAGAGTAAAAACTCTCCTGCTTGTGTACAGTCACGTTCATTAGATAACATTCTCCAAGTCTTATCTGTAAGGAAGCCTGCAACTGCGACCCTCGCTCACAACTCGCAGGTGAGGACAAGAGCGGCATATCTCATATTATCAGTGAAGAACTTGCAACAGCTCGGGCACATTGTCGTTCACTGAACCCATGGTTAACACTTGTGAGATTCATACTGCACATTGATAACTATAGTTCTCATATTACAAATAACAGTCTTTGTAAGCTCTGTACTGATATATAGTAGAGATGGTAATGTTCTGATGAGTCTCAGTACAGTGTGCAGGTGGAGGGAAGTTCAACATAAGTCAACATTACACTTCTTACTTCGCTGACACGTCTTGTGTCTTGAACTGTTCGTGTCTCAAACAATAAGACATCACTTGCTGCATCATCATACCTACCTATGTTACAATTGCACAAAGCGAACATTATCCTTCTGTACGACGATAGACTTACGAGATATGATTGCTACAGTTTTATCATCAACACGCTTGTTTGTAAGGCAATTGTGCACACTGAGCTGTGGCATTGTGTCAGAATGTTCTTTTAGCTGGTACAAATATTTTCTGCAACTATTGTGAAATACAATAAATACGAGCTGTCACTCTCGGTTTGTTTGCTAACTTTGAAAAAAACTGTAGGCTGAGATATAGGCCACATTTTGGAAACATATTGTTCATTTATTTTTAAAGTCAGTCCAAGTTATCAAAATATTGCTGCTATAATTACGTAGTTAGAATGTATGGGTCACTGAAAATTCACGAGAAATGGCTCCCAAGTTGGTGGGATTAATAACTAGGGTAAAAGTAACGAATAACTTGGTTGTGAAGAGAATAAACATTACCAGTCATATAAGAAGAGTACAGTCTGTGTGAGGTAAATATGAGCAGTGACACGGTGTTTGGGTGTAGACATGGTAACAACATTCATACAGTAGTAAAGTGCAATAGCAGTATTTATCCTTAGTCGATTATCTTTGACTCTGCAAGGAAAGTGTTTGCCACTAACGTTAATACTAGATGGTAAATTAACAGTCGGATAACACGTTAATTTCCAGAAGTTGTCGGAATAAGTATAAACTGGATGAACACACAATGTGTCAGTGGACCAGCTGAGATGACGCCCAGTACTGAGATGGCCCACCATTGTCTTCACTAGTGATGTGGCTGACACAACATCCAGCCCTGAACACTGCAGCCAACATTACATTTCACCTCTCCGGCCGGGACTCGAACCCTGAACTTCTCCGGCCGGGACTCGAACCCTGAACTAAGCGGTTGTAACTAAACACTTAACTCCGTCCACGACTTTGGAGGGTTTTTATTTTCACCAATGCAATTAATACACGTCCAATCTTATAAGAAGCGAGAACATCTTCTCGCTAAACTCTAACAGCGAAGGGGCGCTAGCAGGGATATTTTATTACAAATCATTTCTTTATACAATTTCGTGTGACAGTTTAACTGTTGGTAGTATTTATTAACAAGACGTAGTCAGCAATAATGTCAGGACCAGTAGCTCGAATGACGAGTTGAACAGTAAGAATGGCGCCGGACATGGTCTATACGAACGAGGTACGCCACACTAGCCTCGAGGGGTTACAAAGAGCAATGTGAACACACAATGAGAGTTGCTGGAAGGTACGGTACACAGATCCTCCGGTCAGCTAGGCCAGTATTCACTTGTTCGTTCACTTTGCTGCTGTCAAGTCAAGTGTTCTTGTAAGCACAGGGAGTATTATACATTGAGTCTTGTACACAGCAGGCAGTGTAGTGGCTATAAGCTGTATAGTCACTGCAACACAAATGTGCAAGTCTATACACGGGGAACATTGCAGGAAGATTAAACGAAGCAGGTTAATTGTTGTCAGAAATCGCTATATACATAAGTGAACTCTGACTGACTGACCAACTGACCGACTGACCGACTGACCGACTGTCTGACTGGCTGGCTGACTGTCTGACTGGCTGGCTGGCTGACTGGCTGGCTGACATATCAAACTGCAGCCCAAACCACTGAACATAGAACCGTGAAATGTTTTGTGTAAGTTTCTCTCAGGTCGTAGGCGAGCACTAAGAAGGGATTTTTCGGAATTCGACCTCTAAGGGGATGAAAAAGGGGGAAATTTATTTCCGAAGGAACGACGATAGGGCTCGAACCCGACAGCCTATCATCGTGATTTTTATTGTAATAGGACACTCATAAAATTGCATATCGGCCAATTTAAGGATTTTTAAAAATTCAACATTTAAGGGGGTGAAAAGACCTCAAATGTACTTCCGATTAACTATCGATATCTATCGAATCCTTTAGTATAAAGAGTCGGTATTCACTTTAAAATATTGCATACCTAAATATCCAAAAAATTACTTTTAGAATTTTTTTGAAATTCGACCCCCAAGTAGTAAAAAGGGGCAAAATGTGTTTTTTTTTTTTTTTAAGAATCGTCTATATGTTTGAAACAAAACTGGCTATCGTCGCGTTTTTTACTTTAATTGGTTACATATGCAAATGTCTATAACATGACTTCAAGACGTTTCTAAATTCTTTAATTAAGTGTGTGAAAATACGTTAAATGTGTTTTCGTTTATCCCTTCATATTTATCGAACCAATCGAGATATCGAAGTGCTCTTTGCTTTACATTGATGCTTTTATAAATATATCACATATCATCAAAATATATTTTCCATGTTCGACCCTAAAGAGGTTTAAAAAAGGTGAAAAATGCGTTTTCGATTCACAACCGATATATATCGATCCCATTGATTTGCATATAGCGACGTGATTTTTGTTTAAGACTGATGCTTACTTAAATACCTAAAAAGTAAATTCGCCATCTAAGGTGGTCAAAAGGGGTGAAACATGGTGAAAAGTGTTTTAATTAATCGTCGATATAACTTGAACCCAGCGGGCTACTGTCGTGTTTTTCAAGTTCAAGAGACACCAGTAAAGTAGTCTAATACGTGATTTAAGGATTTTTATTTAGGATGTGAAAATACCTTGAATGTGTTTTAGATAAATCATCGATATCTATCGAACCCGTCGAGATATACAGTTAATTTTTGCTTCAGGATGATGATTACAGAAATGATCGCAAAACGGTTTTAAGATATTTCGAAATTCTTACTCTCAGTACTGTGCAGTGATTATATGTGTTTTTTAATTAATAATCTATTTTGATTAGACTGAACGGGCTAGCGTCGTAATTTGCACTTTAGTTGGATACTTACACAAATGTCTAAGATGTGAAGTTAAAATATTTTGAAATTCGTTACCCAAAAGGGTGAGAAAGCTCAAAATTTGTTTTCCATCAACCCACGATATCTATCTAACCAGTAGAGATATTGAGGTGTTGTTCGCGTCAGAGTGATGCTTGCGTAAGTATTCAACTTCATTACTAACAATAAAACGAAGTTTGTAAACTTTCAATGCAGACGATCCGAAAAGCAAGTACGAGCAGCGAGAAGTAAGTTATACATGAGTTTCACTCTACAGTAACCTATCGAGACGTGGTGATGAACAACCTCTATTAACCCAAGACATGAATATTTTATTTTTTAAATTAAATTTTATTTTCATGAATTATTTTGACGTTGTAGTCTACATTCCGGGAAGTTCTGGGCTCGAATTCTGTTAAATGCTGCATGCGATCGTTCAATTCTGACATAACAAACACTAGAAGACAGATCGAATTAGTGCAATTTACATATCGGGGTAAAATGGATTATGCAGTTCACTTTCCACTTAGATTCCTCGACAATATCAGGTCACATATATCATCTCACTAATCTCAAGGTTGGGCCACCAAATAAGATTTCGCAAAACCTTTTCCCACCAAAACTTTCTAATGGCATTCAACTTCAAGTGAATATTTTGAAAACATGTAATTGAGGGCACCGTCACCAATGGGTGAGCGCAGGGTAAACAGACGTTTTTCATTCGATTAACCTCTTACCTTAGGTGTCTGTAATTATCCCACAACCTCAAATTAGCAGGGCTATAAATAAGGCCCAGGAGTAGTCGCTGTTAGTGGCAGGGACAAACTTAAGACTGCTTTTCGCGTGGACAGCTATAGCTACTTATCCTGCTGCAGAATTAGTTCAACTAGCCGCTTGGACATTCTAACACTTGATGATTGAAATATCAATCTTGTGTACAAAGAGGTGTTTCAGTTAAAGTAAATATTACCAGTTACGAATAATACTCGCGAGCAAAGCCGCGGGGAACTGCTAGTCTTAATATATGAAATGAAGTGTCCTGACTCACTCACTCACTCACTCACTCACTCACTCATCAACGCACAGCCCAAACAGCTGGACCTAGAACCATGAAATGTTGAGGGAAGCTTCCTCTTGCCCCGTAGGCACCCACTAAGAATGGGTTTTTCGAAATTCGATAATCAAGGGGGTGAAAAAAGGTGAAATGTGTTTTCAAAGAATCCCTGATATCTCATTAACTGGGAAAGCTATCATATGTTTTTTAACTTCAAAATTTTGTCCAAACAAATGCATATTTGTGAATTTTTTGATTTGGCGAAATTCGAAAATGAAGGGGGTGAAGAGCCATAAAATGTGTTTTTCATTAATCAGTGATTTCTTCTAAACATTTCAGATAGTGAGGTGACTTTTTCTTTAAAATGATTCTTAAGTAAATATATAAAAATTGATTTTAGTATTTTTCGAAATTCGTCCTTGAAATCTCTTAAAATAATAAAACGTGTTTTTAATTAATCCCACTTATCTACTAAACCAGTGGAAATATTGAAATGGTTTTGATTTAAAATAAATCTTACGTAAATATGAAAACATTGATTTCAGGATTTTTTGAAATTCGTCCTTGATAGCTGTAAAAAATATATATAATGTGTTTTCAAATAATCATCTGTACCGCTTATACCCGTTGAGATATCGAGATGATTTTTTGATTAGAATGACGCTTATGTAAATATTTACATATCAATTTCAGGATTTTATGAAACTCAATAATTAAGGAGGTGAAAAGCAGCAAAATGTTAGTCTGCCGAAAAAAGAGAATGATCACGGAGAAATAATTTAACTGTTGTTTCTTTTTGCCAACCTACTCATAAATAAAATCTCTTTGGACTGTAGCCTGTACATATGAAAGTATTATCACGACCTGCCTTTAACATTCACTCAGGCATTGTATAAAATTTGTGGTGTGGAAGGGGTGGGGTTACGGGTTCATATCCCGTGCAAGACTTTGCGATGGGAATTACTATGACATTGTACGAGCATATTGCGCGCACTCTTTACACTGAGCTAAGACTATTTATAGTTCACTGTTATTGAGTACGCTAGCTGTTAAATGCCTTCATCACATATTTTATCCACAGTTACTGTTTACATTACGTAATTTCACGCGGGCAAAGCCGCAGCCGGCCAGCTATTTTATAGAGAAATAAAGATGAATTAAAAACAAAGATGTTCTGCAATTAAAGTACGTTCAGTGAAGTGGGTTGGATAAAGCTGTTTGTATTTGTTGTTTTAATGATATACAGAGAATATAGTAACACCATCAATTAATACGTAATTTTAAAGTTAGTTACTCTTTTCTATAGTACACGCGGGCTTAGCCGCAAAGGTACGGCTAGTTTTTAAGTATAAATAAGAACTAATTAATAACAGAGCATGACTAACAAGTAAAAAACAATATTAGTTCCAAGTTACTTACGAGTCAGTAATGAAATTGATGTATAGAAGGAGCTCATTAACGAACTACACCACTCCAGTTATTCTCACCAAGCTCACACAACAACACGTGATACCAACCAAACACAAACAATACCCATACATTGATATTCATGGAAAAGCCACAACATGATTTATAAAGGATTCACCACATGACTTATGAAATACTCACATCATAATTGATATTCACTGTAAGTACACTATCGCTATAAAGCATATACTAATTGACACTGAACAACGTAATCACCAAATGTTTTATGTGCGCAGTATATTTCTTGAAATAAAGTCATAACCGGAGATTGTCGAAGTAATAAACCTGCGTCTCAAACGAAGGATAAATGTTCAGTAAATAAATAACGAAGTAAAACAAGGTATGCATATTAACGCATTCCGTTAACAATTATTGTAGTTATAAGAAGTTGAAAGCAATAACGAAAATTATATTATGAGCAAGGCAATTCTGAAACGTCTATTTTCGATCTTCATCAATCATTGTAGAGCCGCAATTGCGGTCGGTAAGTTGGTATCTCAGACTCCATGGCGCCCATGCAGACTTCATATCTTGTTTAAATGCGCAACGTTGCATTAAATTAGCTTCAGGAATGTGGAACTGTAAGTGTTGTTCTGCAGTTTTCGTACGCTGTTCATCATGGAGCCACAGCCTTGTGTATTCTCAGATTGAGCATCACACAACGGTAAACAACCAAAATAATTCCTTTTTAAAGAAAAAATGCAGCGGTACCAATGACTAAAAATGGAAATTATGTAGCACTGAGCGTTCTGAAGTTGGTATTACAGCGGTGGGAATAGTTGTCGCAGAATAGCCTACGTCTAACGTCTTTGGCGAAAAATATTGTTCTCGTTATTTAACCGAAGGCGTTATAAAAGAATGTTTAACACGATAACCTGGTAGCTACAGTCAGAGAACACAGAGCAGCGAGAGAGTGTTGTGACGTCAGAGAATGTCAGAGACAGCAGAGCGCTGAGGGAAGTTGCGAGCGAGCGAATCAGAGCTGGAGATACCCCCCTCCCCCTTGCTCTCCCTGTGTTTTATTTCCGCCCTTCTTGCCAGCGGCCAAAGTTGCCGGCCTGCGGTTTGTTATTTTGTTTCCAATTGCGCCGTGGGAGAGGGTGGAAGGAGGAAGGGGAGGGTATAACTGGAATTATTCGGTAGGAAAATTGGATTTGCAAGGAAGAGCGCCGCTGCAGGTCGAGCCTAACAGCTTTACAGCGAGCCGAGCCTCGGTTACTGCTCCAAGTATTGTATACTTCCTCTTTCCTACATCTGCTTGTTTGTTCTAGCGACTATTGTACATAGCAACTTTCTACCACACTTCTTTATATACGCTGTTCTCTGTCCTCTGTCTGCCAGCAGACATCTACCGCTGATAATTATATATTTCTGTTGCCTCTCACCTTTACTTCGGTAGCATGCATTTTTGTAATATATGTGCATGCACACACTAAATACACACACCTATTATACACACACAAATGAATATACACCCTGTTTGTTGCCCACATGTGTACACACATGCACCTCGTTTATACGTTTGTTGGTGTATGTATATGTATGCATGTGTGTATGTATGTATTTATGTATGTATGTGTGTGTATATATATATATATATATATATATATATATATATATATATATATATATATATATATATATATATATATATAGGATGCTCCTGAACTTCAGGTACAAATGTTGAGATTGTGATTCCGTATAAAAAATGGGGTAGAGTTACATAGAAAAATTTTCGTCTTGCGCTATTTTTTAGGGCGATATTAACCCTTGAAAATAATTTTTTTAAATAGTTTTTTTTGCCAAAATATCTGAAACCATGAGGAGATAAATTACAATGGTTGAACAATGCTATCAAGGAGACACTCGACAGCCACTTGGTGAATACCACTTGTATTGGCTTTATTGAGTGAATAATAAAAATAAATAAAAATCAAGAACCATTTGCTGTAAACGTTTGAGCCGGCATTGTCGGTGACAACCTCATTGGACCATACGTTTGCCGGCCGCCTTTATCGACAGTTTTAGAGGATATGCTGCCAGTTGTGTTGGAGGATGTGGATTGTCAATCACGCCTGCATATATGGTACCAACACGATGGAGCCCCTGCACACTTCAGTTTGGAAGCTCTTGACCATCTGACCGCCACATGTGGTGAGCGATGGAGGCAGAGGCGAGCCAGTGAGGTGGCCACCACGCTCCCCAGACCTGACACCATGTCATTTCTTTCTGTGGGCTCATCTCAAGACATTGGTATACGAGGCCCTCATACACACGGCAGATAAACTTCGCTTTACTGATGCTTATACTACCATTAGCAACACTCAACACATGTTTGAACGCATACGACACTCGAGTGTGCGTTGCTGTCAGGTGTGTATCGAAGTAGCTGGTCGCCAATTTCAACAGTTACTTGCAATGCCTGCTCTCGTGCAGTTACAATCTATGGTGTTCCCTTTTGGATTACAAGTAGCCTAATAGCTGTTACGAACATACAACTGTCCTGTCGCCCAACTTGCACTCAGGCTCAACTAATCCTTGGTCGTGCGACCAGCTGTATAACGCAGCTTGCTTACATGGCAGACAACCAAGTGACACTCAGATAACTTTTATGTTCTCAAAACCACTATCGTTAAAGTGTTCCATGAAGGTTATGTGTATTGCTTTGTGTATCGTAACTCTTTCTTTGAAAACAATAAAAATACACAAGTGAATGTCGGAGTGGAGCGTAAACAAAGAGCATGGCCGATTCGTTTCCAGTTTCCTAGTATCTCTAATCAACTTGGTTATCAGCGAAACGTTCAGCTCCACTACAAAAAAAATCGCAATTGACAATAGAATGCACTGTGACAACGATACAATACCTGGCATTCAGGCAAAAATTGCTACACTCACAATGTAGTACGCACAGAATGCTTGTAAATGCATTTTGTAATCAGAAAATGTACCTTGTGTGGCAGTTCTTTAAAAGCGTGTCTCAAATGTAAGTCAAGGAAACCTCAACAAATAAAAGTTAAATACTACAGCTCCATACACACCTATGCCCAGCACATACTTCATCTCTGGCTCATTTCAGGTGTGGGTTTATGTAACAAATGAACGAAGTTCTGGAGCCTACGATGATATAATCTCTCAGTACAGGTTGTAGGGCTCACCTCACATGCAGTGCATTGCAGCCTCTGACTGCTTGTGTGATGTTTTATATAGTCAACGGTGCATTTAGCGATTTGCAACAAGAGGACCTCTTATCTTTACTTAGGATGTACTGTTCAGAAATTAGGATAAGATTATTTTCGTTTGTCAAATGTAAGAAGGACTATAATGTACTAATATCGCCACAGATATACTGCATTTCATATAAGTTTGGATAAATCTGACAGCAACTTACGGGCAATAATTTGTAATATATTGTTATTTTCGTCACTACACAAGACAAACTTTACCGTACAAATGCTTAAATGGTCATTTCAGGTTAATTTTAGAGGTAAAAATGGCTTGTATTGTGCAACAAATCACAAAATACTGCAAAATTACTGCCCATAAGTTGCTGTGAAATGTATCCAAACCTATATGAAACAGAGTATATTAGTATAAGTGTATAGTGAGATATCTGTGAGGGCTGCAGTGCCATCAGTGCAGGATAGTGTATACTTTATCATCCTAATTATTGCAAATGTCAGTGTTTGCATGGCTGAATAGTACGTGTTTCAGTAGCTTCCTATTGGCTTCGGACAACTAACTGGAAATCATTGGTTCGTAGCACAGCTGTAATCTTCTCTCTCTACGCCTATAATCCCGCCCACAGCAATCCGCTAAAAGATTATTTCTTGAAAAGCTACATTTGCCCAATCATGCGTTACCTTCACGCCCGCGTAAGTAACAACGTAACTACATAAAAAATAAATACTTTCATAATTGTTTTTGTCGTATTTCTGAATACGACTATGTTTCTTTCCGGAATTGTATTTTATATGTTTGTGATGGAAATGGCTTTCTTCTTGTTTTGTTCTGAGGTTTCTCTGCATCCCGACAACATTCGTTCGCTATGCCGCACGTCCATAGCATCTGTTCAGTTTACATGAAGTTATATCTCATTGCAGGAATCTTCCAAAGATCACAGCGAACCATTATATTGTAATTATATACAGAAACAACTGTGTAATGAGCAGACTATGTGATTTATGTGCTAAATTAGAGGCGAAAATGTAAGTGACAATGTGGCAACATGGCACTGTAGTTAGTCCCCTCGTGGACTACACATATCTTATCTTAGCAGTATTGTTTTAGCCTGCGTGTCATGGGTACAGATTGGAGTACCGAGCAGTCCAAACATGATTCTACGGTTAGTTGACGTAACATACCTGGGTGTGGAGTGCAAGAGGGGACTATCTCCATGCAGCGTTGCCATGTCGTGCACGTACAATATTGTCACACAACATGTTGCCACTCATACTTTCTTGTCTAATGTAGCGCAGATTCACGCAGAATGCTCGTAATACCGTCGTACCTGGACATAATGTACAAGACAACCTGTGTATGCTAGCAGCATGGATGTACAAGTGGTCGAGCTGAGCAGATGAGAGCTGTGGTGGGCTTGTATGACGTCACATCACTACAGGGGTGTAGCTACTAACAAAACATCTTAGCAATACAACCTCACATCTCGCCGCCTTCTTTCATCTTCACCTTGCACTCATTTTATATACAAATTTATATTTCTTCAGACAGTCAAATTGTCCTACTTTCTCTCAACATTTCTCTAACTTCACATAACCCCGAAAACAATACTTGTTCTAGCAGTTGACGTTGGCTTGGCCAGTCGGAACACAATGATTGTCAACCCGGTCGCTAACTTTGAAAATTTACTTCAGTTTCGAAAATTTTCCAAAAAAAAAAATCCCAGGAAACAGCCAAAATATTTTTAAATACCATAATACTAACTAAAAATACATTTAAAAATTACATAACAAAAAACAATTTTCCCAAATCTTCCCAAATTTTGAAAAATATCTGAAAAGGTAAATACTATTTTAAAAAATTAGTAACTAACAATTTTGCATTGTTAAAAAAATTTTACATTAATGTGAATATTCATATAATAATATGTAACAGACGTGTACTATCTGAATCTACAGTTTTTGTCATAAATACGTTAACATTTGTGCTGTCTTCACCTTGATAAAGCGTGACAATGAGATAAGTGACGCCAGTGGCAAGAAAATCAACTAAAGAAGGCGGCGTGCCTCTGCAGTTGTTCAGTCAGTGTGACATAACCTCGTCCTGACCTTGGCGACATACCACTTCCTCTCCGCTAATAAAATGCAAATCGCATTGGTGGGAGTTGAGCGCTCTAACCACACCACGACGTTCTTTATGTACCATTGCCAACTTTTACTGCCACGGTTTTGTGTTACTTCAGATTAGTTTTATAAAAAAACTATCATTTTAAAAATACTACTACTTGTCAAGCTGCAGCTAACACACACACACACACACACACACATATATATATATATATATATATATATATATATATATATATATATATATATATACACATTTATTTATATTTATATTTACATTTAAATCTATATATTTAATGCATGCTTTTACCAACTGTTCAAATAAAATGTTTTAATAGTTAACTCATGTTCGGTTATGTACGCAACAAACAAGGAACCGGAAAGTGATTTATTAGTTGAGATAGTATGTACCCAATAGATTCACATAGATTTTAAACATTATTTTGTGCGAACGTTCCTATAGCCGTAGTTTTGACATGCCGAAGTTTAAAACCATTTGCAGCGCGCTGTATCGTAACGTATAACCGACAAATGTGGAAGGAATGGTACTGCATATTTATTGCAGCAAGCTGAACACCAGAGAAGAAAGTTTAGACTTTATCTTCATTCCGTACAATTACATTACATGGGTATGACAACTGAGAAACAAGTTTCAAACACGTCGGGGAAAACATTGCACAAACTTTAAGAAGGGAGAAAATGTTGTACCGCTATACATTCTTTTGACAGAAAAGTAATAAGTATATTAAAACTTTATAAATAGGTTTTCTGGGGCTACATGCTTTATACAGCAAAGTAGGAAATATTTGGTGTTTGTTCGTAGGTAGGCAGGCAAGAGCGATGTAGGAGGTAGGCAAGCGACTAGGCGCTATGACAGAGTCTACAAACCAACATGGCGACTATACACGGAGCCATTGGCTCAACAGAAACACTATCAACCCGTGGTTGTGAGGTTCCGGGTTGCATTTACTGGCCCTCAGTCGCTGTACGAACTGTGGCATCATCCCTTAGCAAACATTATGGTCTATGCCTCCCCTATCTCCAGTTCTTCTATGTCGACACCGTCTATATTGACCTTGTCATCGACGGCTAGTAAAACCCTCATGTCGCCAGATAGCTCAGCGTTAGTTCCTGATACTGTCTAACGTTAAGTCTTGTCACGATAATGTCGCTGTAGTACACTCATTCTGTTCAAATATGGACCACAATCAGTTTTGTTGTAATATTCATGATTGTTTGCACATACCAGTATCGTCACTGAACAGAACTTTGTGATTACAAACTAGTAGAGTTCAAATCGCAGATCTGTACGATGTTCTCTACATCACTGCAGGGATTTTGCCTTGACAATACTAACATAACACCTGCCTTTACCTAACAGTACAAGACTTTCTCGTCTATATCATACTTGTTTCGTTAAGTTCTGTACGAAGTGTCTTCTTATTTAAGTTGTCATTGCTATGCAACACTATACTGTTTAAAATAATGTTATATTTTCTTCCTAACAATCATGCATGATTGCATTCACTACTGTCCCCATATCTGCATATAGAGAATGCGCTGTGTTATTATAAACAGACATATTTTATAGCATACATGGTATTGCTCATGAATGTTGCTAAGACGCAGAAAACTACAGTCACATCAAAGAACTAATCACTAGAAAACATCGCTTCTGTTGTCGAAGAGAGACTACTCCTACTATATCGTCTGTTTTACATGAGATGTGTTGTTAAGTTCACAAACACTTCTGTCGCTATGTTCATGTGCGAAGTCCTCGCTGTTATTGTCCATCATTGTTGCATTTATTATGCACCTTGTTTGTTCATCGTCTGTTTTGACTATGTACCGACTATATTCTTATTTCGCGATTAACTATGAGTTTGTTGGCTACAGTCTACCATGGTGTAATAATTGGTTTTGTCTTTTTATAATACAGCTCCACTGCAATACTCATTCAAATATAACTGATAATACTGCATCATTTTATTAGTATTTATAAAATCAGTCTAACAATTAGGATCGTAATACATTGCAAGACATTCTGCTGATGTTAGTAAATCTCGGTTGTCACAGTCCTACAAATCAGTCGTTGTCTCTAAGTGCGTGGCAGTCGTGTAAAAGTAATTCCTGTCAAAGTACTCCCTACCAGAGCACTTCCTGTCAGAGCACTTCCTGTCAAGGTACTTCCTGTCAAAGTACTTCCTACCAGAGCAATTCCTGTCAGAGCACTTCCTGTCAAGGTACTTCCTGTCAGAGCACTTCCTGTCAAGGTACTTCCTGTCAGAGCACTTCCTGTCAGAGCACTTCCTGTCAGAGCACTTCCTGTCAAGGTACTTCCTGTCAAAGTACATCCTACCAGAGCACTTCCTGTCAAGGTACTTCCTGTCAAGGTACTTCCTGTCACGGTAGTTCCTGTCAAGGTTCTTCCTGTCTGAGCACTTCCTGTCAGATCACTTCCTGTCAAGGTACTTCGTGTCAGAGCACTTCCTGTCAAGGTACTTCCTGTAAAGGTAATTCCTGTCAAGGTGATTCCTGTCAAGGTACTTCCTGTCAAGGTACTTCCCGTCAAGGTACTTCCTACCAGAGCACTTCCTGTCAAGGTACTTCCTGTCAAGGTACTTCCTGTCAAGGTACTTCCTGTCAGAGCACTTCCTGTCAGAGCACTTCCTGTCAGAGCACT
>PNEQ01133342.1:0-21061 GCA_003012365.1 Medauroidea extradentata | reverse complement strand
AAAAAAAAAAAAAAAAAAAAAAAAAAAAAAAAACACTTTGAACGGTACCTAAAATCGTGGAATATGTTAGGTACAAATAAATAAAACTTCAATTTATATAACTTCCTAACGGTTACTCGTTTCGTATAAATAGCGAATCGTTTGAAGAAAAACCCGGTATTCCCGTTTAGTACAACAGGTTTTGTGAAAGCTCTCGCATTAGCATTATTGTAATAACCCCTAGAGTGCATATGTGTGTTTATATAGTCGGCGTAGATCCCAGATTTATACCGGATAACGACATTTTACACTCGCGTGGCTCCTGTGAAACGTAAATGCACATTGCTGAATATTGAAACATTCTATTTTAGTTCCTTTTAGAAAAAAAAAGTTCCAAAATAGAGGCTCTTCATCACGTAGTAGTCGAAATTCAAATATCACAGCTCATTATTTTTTCTTCGTGTAACTTATTAAGCTTTCGCTTTGAGCAGGGTAGATTGACAACATAAATACCAACACACAGCAATACCCTAAACAAAGTGCAGAATGGAATATTCGCGGTTCATTCCGCTAGAGATCGCTTGAACACTGAATACTCGCGTATAAAAATTCCGAGCAATTGAAGAACGAAAATTCCGTTCGCAGTGGACTTTGCGAAAAAAAGAAAATTAGATTATTATTAACCTCATTACTAGCCATTGTTTTATGAAGTCGAGTTTACATTATATGCTTTCCACATTTCGTTGACATTTTGGTAAATATGATTTTTGGAGGATCATTTTGAGGAGAGTATAAAAAATGTGAAGGAACTTCTAAAACATTATTTATTATTGTTGTTTTATTTGTATGGTGATCTGATGACCACAAAAGACTGTAGAGTAGGACAAGAGTGTAACTACAGAGCTGAAAAAATGGAGCACTTAAAAAAAATTAATTGATAATAACTAGGGTGTTTTTATTCCGGAGTGAATGTAAAATTACACGTGAAAAGAAGAAAAAATTTTAAAGTTTTACATTTTTTTTATTTTACAGTGGAACACCTTAACTAAAAATTATCTTTGTCTGTCTGTCTCTCTTGTCCCTCTCTTTCGAACACACAAATACGGATGTGAAAATATTATTTTACAAAATTGATACATTGATCTACAGGTCATTCGGGATAAAGTAAGCACTAAAGGTTTAACTTTTGAAAAAAATCACTAACCGTTACTGCATATAAGTCACCATTAGCAATAGTTACTTTACTGCTTGTATGGTTGGTAGCGATTCATCGCATGTAGTTCCGTGTATTTTCCTGTTTGAAGACAACATTAGTGAAAGAATATCAGATGAAATAGACCTCTCTGTATTTAATATACTTCAAAATATTTATTTATGATCTTATTGACATTTATACTTGCAGTATAATTAGACTTAATTGGCGCCAGAAGAATGTGACGCTATCGCCGGCCTCAGGTCATCTTGCACGTTAGAGCTTGCTTCGCGCTTCAGACAGTTCAAAACTCTACCGACAGGTGGCATCAGAGTTAGGTTCTCGCCGTTCTTTCGCCACTTCGCTAAGTTGCATCATTTGCATGTGTTTATCCATTGTGCGTATTAACACATTCTAAAGTATTGGAAATTGATATGGATATCATTGATAAATAATGTGAAACCATCAATCAGTATTCTATAAATTTTGTTTTACGTTTGCCAACCTAGAAACAGCATAAATTTTATTCACATATTAAGAGAATACGTTATTTATTGAGTTTGTTAAGTGCATCGTCGTTCGTGGCAAAAGAACGGAACGAAACTTGAATTATTGAATTGCTTGTGTCCTGTGTGTTTTTAGTGGCGGTTTTGAGTTACAAATTCAAATAAACTATGCCCGCTTTTACGAGATTCGTAATGGCAATAGTGCGTGTTGTATAAATAATTCGATGGACAGAAACCAGTATTATTAGGCATTAACTGGCAGGTATTTATAACTACGATTACTTTTTATTATATCTTATATTCAGCCCTCGTGCATTTAATGAGTAGATATTGTAGATAAAATTTATCGGAGCTGTTTAATGTAGTTGTAAACATGTCACGACCCTATGTAAATAAAAGCACGTGGCAATATTTTTGTTTTTATATTCGGCGGAAAGATATAAACTTGCAGAAAATAGAAATTAATCAGGGCTTTTTTGAGTGCTCATTTTATTCCGAATCACCTATATAAGACCATTGTAGCATTTAAAAAGAATTGCCGGACATTTAATAATGGAAAGCTTGTCAATGTTATACCAGTTTCATAGACATTCTCACATAATAATTCCAGTTTTTGAAAGTTCTGAAGACTACCATGTGTACATATTTCTACAGAAATGTTATTTAAATTTTGATAAATGGCACAGTTTGAACGCCAGCTGAGTGTGTTTTTGCCAAACTCACTTGTGGCCAAGGAAAACACTGCTTATTTCATGACAACAGTAGTAAAAAGGAATGTGAATACTACTGTCAAAAGTGGAATTGTTTGACAAGATGGGCTGTAAAGCCTGTAAGCTGCGTATTAGCGACATCAACGGCAAGCTAACTGATAGGCTTTCTCACTTTGTCACATTTGGTCAGTAACATTTGCCGTGATACTATCAGGACGTGTTGAAGGTACATATACACCACCATTGACTCTTATATTCATCTCGGTGCCACGCGCGTTACTATGGGATATATTACGCAATTTTTTCTATTCCCTTAAAAATGTGAGCAAAAAACTTTCTTACGTCCTAAAGACCTCATAAACACATATTCACAATTTTTTCCAGCAGTTTTATTCATTTAGTAATATTTTCCTGTTATCGAAGAAGAAAATGGTTTTTTTAAATCTAATTTTACTCGTAAAACTATATCCTTGCTGCCGCCAGAGCTCTTAGGTAGGCAAGGCCCTTAACGGCTCATAATAGAGTTGCTTATGTTTTCCATTAGTTATTGTTTTAGTAAAAAAAATGTTTAACAACTTTACGAGAATGAAAAAAAAATCTTATTAAAACTAGTTAAATCGCGAAAGAAATAAAATGTTATTATGATAGAAAATCTACTTATCATATCGTCCTAGGGCCGCGGTGGCTAAGAGGTCAGACCTCTCGCCTCCTACCAAGGCGATCCGGGTTCGATTCCAGGCGGGGCCGGTCCCCGGATTTTCGCATGTGGAAATCGTGCAGGACGATTCCGGTCGGCGGGTTTTCCCGGGGATCTCCCGTTTCCCCCACCCTTTCATTCCGACGCTGCTCCATACTCACCTAATGTCATCCGACCCCTACCAGCGCTTAAGACCACGATGTTGAGCGCTGACGAAAATCTCACACTTCACTTCATATCGCCCTATCAGAATTACAGATTTTCTGCTGAAAAATAAAATGCCGTGCTTTGTAAATGTAAATAAAGGTTCCAAGCCCCTAACTGAACAAAAACTGTTAAGTGATTGCGGGTTAAGAACCTCGTTTCAGCTTACTCTCGGTGATGTGGGCCGTGAAGGGCCGCAAACGTCATGTATACAATTTGTCTCACTTCTGACTTTAGCCCTGGTGAGGGATGACGTGAGGTGAGTATGGAGCAGCGCTGGAATGAAGGACGGGAGACACTCGCCGACGATCGGCATCGTCCGGCACGATTCCCACATGCGAAAATGAGGATCGCTCCGAGATTCTAACCAGGTCGCTTTAGTAGAAGGTGATTGCTCTAGCCACTTCACCAACCACAGACCCGCCTGCAATGAGGTCTTCCATTAGAATGTTTGGCAAGCTGGAAGAATGACGTTAATTTCTTTCATGTTTTATATGTTTCTTATTTTTAATAGAAAAGTAGTAGGAGGAAAGTTTACCGTAGAGAACTACGTAATTTACAAAAAAAAAAAAAAACAATTCGGTTGGTTTTGAGAATATTTATAGAACATTTTATCATACAAATTTCAAAAGTGTACACATTACCACTTTGACTTACATATCATGATTGTTAAATGTACCAGTAACGAAGAACTTTCTTTTTAAGCTGTAGACATAACTTGTAATTTCATTTTTACGTGTCATTATGTAAAACCCATAAGTTATGCTCGTTTAGAATTTATTCACAGTATAAACTATCTTTCAATAATACAGCATTTAACATATTTTTTATTTTAAAAAATGTATTTATGCACCAAATAAACACATTTCAATGTGTAATGTATGCGTTTTAAGTACCCTAACTCGAAAAATTTATACTTGCTGTGACTCATCTTGTTTCTGTAGATGAGTTAGGGTTTTTTGAGAATTTTTTAAAAACAGTATTTACACTTTATGATATGTCATTATGAACAAATTCAAGGAAACATTTAATTAGGGGAACATCTCATCAGATGTATGACCAGCCATTATGAACATATTCTAGGACAGCAAACACTTAATTTTGCGAACATCTCATCAGATGTAATGTAATGTCTACAGGTTGGGCAGTATGCTGGTGAAATATAAATTAATGATATTTGTTTCTACCTAGCAGATATGTAACTAGCTTATTCAGTAGTAGCAATGGCGTCGCCAAAAAATGGGGGGGGGGGAGAATTATAAGTGTTATAATCCCCTCCCCCTCTTGACAAAAGAACTAGGTTTGAAGATGATAATATTTACCAGTAGGACATGCAATGTTTGCTTACGAAAACTGCTAAAATAGTACTAGTTTGCACCTTGAAATCCATATTTTCCCTGGGAAGGACGCTTTACAGGGTTGGTCGGTGTTAATTATATTATTCCCATGTTAAACTCCCCGCCCTTACATAAACCCTGGCTACGCCACTGCTCAGAGGGCAAGAGATGTTAGTGATGTGATATATATTACATTTGCTAGCGGGTGTAGTAGTTAGTATAGGGGCGCGTGTATGCTGCCAAGCGTGGAGGTTCTCCCAGACGTGCAGTGCCGAGGTGAAAGATACAGCGCAGCCCGGCAGTCTCCATGGCGACGTGACGTCACACCAGCCAGGTTCCCCACCCTCTCCACGACCCCTTCAAACGACCACTTATCACCGTTCCCTTCCGACAGCTACCCCCTTCGGCCTAGGCCACACATTTTGTTCTGCGTGTCTTGGAACTCTTTCGGCAGTTTTGATGGTTGTTGCTGCCCACGTGGGGGCCCTTCATCCACATCTGGCGCTTTTCTTCTGACCCACACGCTGCCGTGAGCCTCGACTGTGACCTTGCAAACATAACGAGGAAAGTCTAAAACAACATTGATACGGGCTAGACACACGCTTCAAGGAAAAACTTTCATGCCCGGCTGAAACTATCTGCCACATTCATCATCTACATCAAAATTAGAAAGACATTTGTAATGTAACTTTGCCCAAGACCAGCGTCGTGTTCCGTTAGACGTTTAAGGCTATTTTAGTAAGTTTCGTTTTTTTATCCTGAAAAGGAGCAGATATCGCACAGCTGTTATTTATAAATGTTAGAAATTATTTAAACTTTGTAACCAAATTTTTTTCAAAGTAAAAGTTTTTATAATTTTGACTCGTTATTGACTTTAAGAAAATTTAATAACTAGACAATTAGCTAAAATTGAAAAAATTATGATATATAGTAAAAACTATTGCCAACCTTTCCATGAAACGATTTAGTGATATTTACTCTCCTTCATGATTTAAAAAATTAAACTCGCAAAAGCTGTATATAACAAGTGGCCTTAAGAATGATCGCCTTATCATATTCAACATGCTACAATATGTATTTAGATGTTCAAAACTTTGTTTTACTTTGTGAAAAACTTAGCTAAATACTCGACACCGTTCCGTACTAAGTTCCTTTTTGTAACACTTCCGACATTCGCCCCTAGGGAACTGAAAAATTCGCGTTTTCTTTAACGCAACCGCTAGAATTGTTCGTGTAACAATCCCAACTGGCCCTTGACTTTTCGGACACCTCCTGGAAGTCTCTGAGCCAATATTAACAACGTATCTTACCGTGCCCCATACCACAGTGTCAGCGAACAACTAATGAACAGTTGTTGTCAGCTTGAGTATATATTCTTGGAGGCAAGCCTACAGGTCAGTGAACCAGCGAATTTTTCCCGTCTCTACTTATCCCTCATCCTCCCATTGGGTCGCTTAAGTAGTCAAATGATGGTAAGGTAAGTGGGCAGCGAGGTCACTAGAGACGGCGACACAACTTGGTACAATGACAGGAACTGGGGGAGGACTCGGCCATGGCCTGTGTTAAGGAACCATCCCAGCATTTGTCTGTCGTGATTTCTGGAAACCTTAGAAAACCTAAATCAGAAATGCCCTGAGCCGGAGATCGAACCCGGGTTCTCCAGAATGCGAGTGCACCATTTTACCGTTGCGCCACCTCACCTGGGTACTAGCTCAATAAGATCCGCAGGAAGCAATACCGCAGATATTATCATCATTGAAACAGCCGAGCCGACTAGTGTGCTCTTTGCCGTCTGGAAGTACACTTTTTTTTCTGTTAAAGATTGGAAACTCAGGATACTGAACATACGTATATCTGACTTCCACACTGGAATATCTCCTCATCTTTAAACGTCTGGAAAATCTGCTGAAGCCTAGTTATGTAATGTAACAAACAAGGAATTGTTTTTTTACTAACCAAAATACAGCTATATCTAAAAACACTAATTTTGAGACGTGTAAAAATGCTTTCTTCAACATAAAATTAGTAAATAAAGATTGCTGGAGCCATGCTTTAGGATTGTGAGCGAAGGAAGTATTTCATAATTTGATAAAAATATGTTTTGATAAATTGTTTATCATTATTATGTAAACACTGAAAAAAGTGGGTGGGAAGTGGGCGGAGTTTGAGCCCGACCTCACTGATTGCAGCGCCAAAGATGCACAACACTCTCGGTAACTTCGTGAACTGCAGCCAAACAACAAGGGGGTCAAGTTTCCAGGTGAGTGTCCAGACCTGTTCTTATGCGGCTGTGATGTAGACCAAATGTATTTGCTGTAATGTAAGTTTAGCATTATCAATGCATAAGTGAATGAAAGAAGCACCTTACATAAGAGGCCAGTGTTTCCTTGATAAATGTCTGGTTGTTCAAGATTTAAGTCGAGCTACAAGTTATTATGTAACATATGAATCACCACCTAACATATAGATTGGTGTTACAAGTAATGGGTTAATGGACGTTGTTCCTCGGCATATTGGATTTTGATAGGTTTCTTGACAGATTACTATTCGAGAGATGTACCTAAATGTTACGCATAAAACAATTTGCAACACTTTCACAAATTAACCAAAATTTCATACCTCCACCGCCAGCTTTAATTTCAACTAAACTTGTAACTGTCAAAATTAATTATAGGATCAGTCAGACATGACGAGATACATAAAGAAACTCAGGTTTTAATTCCATCCAGTAAGTCAGGTACAGTGCGATATGATGTTAGATACCGACGGATGTGTTAGTTACAAGAGGAAAATATGGAATCAGTCACGATAAAAAAAGGCACGAACACTAAAAGTCAATTTAGCTCAACCCGTGCGTGCTATAGATTCAGTAAACTTATCAACGAGTAGGGGCATTTAAAAATTGTGTTATTATTAGTTGACACAGTAGACTTCACTGACCTATAGATAGGGCCACGATTTTGTCGCGAAAAGATTTTTGCCCCACTTCGTTTCAGTGACTCGCGTGCACATCGGCAGTTCTGTTTCAAGGTTATTGGCAGCGTGTCTTTGTTAAGACACGTTTCTCATTTTACTGCACCAACCAGAATAAGATTATTGTGAGTCTGTACGTCTATAATTTGCCAAGGCAAGTGAGGGTAAAATCATCCAACCACAGACGATGTAGCAGAGCTGCAGGTGTGCACACGACGCATCGAAATCAAATGTTGCAAAAATCTTTTCTCCATAAAATCGCGGCTGTACCTATAGATAGGGACCCTGTTTTTTCGCGAAATGAATTTTGCCCCTGTTTGTTTCAGTGCCTTACGTGCACATCTGCAGTTTTGCTTCATGGTTATTGGCAGCGTGTCTGTGTGAAGAGCCGTATATCATTTGACTGAGCCAGTTACAAAAACTTTCCTGCAACACCACACGTCTGTGATTTGCCGGTAGAATCCCAAGACTCGTGACAGTTACAATATCCAATCGCTGACCACGAGGCAGAACTGCAGATGTGCACGTAAGGCACGGAAACAAAGTGAGGCAAAATTCTTTTCGCGAAACTCAAGGGTCCCTACCTATAGATACCAGAGCACTAGATGCTATTTCGCTGGTTGCTAGCTAACCTTAATGAGATGTAATTCCAGCTTGAAATTTTGGTCTGTTTCAGAAAACGGAAATTTTGCAGGTTTCTCTCAAGGTGTCACGTTGTCAAAAGACGTTTTCCAGCTTCGTACGGGTTGCAGGAGGTGCGGTTCTAGTTGCGTTACGTCAACCTAATGTATCCAATGTAATCTAAGTTAGATCCACGTCGTGTCTGATTCACTAATTTGTTTGATCATTGTGGTCATCGCTGGGAGAAAAAATAATGTCTCTGCCCATATGTAAAAGAGCTCTTTTGATAATTATGAAAACTAATTTTGTTTATGCAATGGGAACCGTCGACGATGATATTGTACGTATCAGTATGAAATTTGTGTATGGTTGTAGCGCAAACAGCGTCTGTAATGTATTGTTTTTTTTTTTTTTTTTTCACTTACTGTAGTTAGCAATTCTTTTTTTTTTACTACTTTTCTTGTACGGCGTGAAACTTATTTTGTATAACGACTTCAAAAGTTTATAGCTACAGTGAATGCGTGGTAGATGCGTCAATCCAATCTTAACTTCGCGACATTAAAAAATAACTCGTCTTATTTAAAAAAAAAGTGAATAATTTTCCCTACCAGAGATTACAGAAATTGTACCATTAGGGCTAGTCATAGAACGCCTTCTTACGTCTTACTGATGCGTATAACGAAATAGAAAATATTTTATGCTTTGCACACGTTAATTTAAGAGATCACTGATGTTGTGCGTAGCAAATACAACATCGGTACGATCCAACTTAAAAAAAAAAAAAATTGTATGTACTTAGTTTCAATGTCGATAAACTCGATACACTATCTTCTTGAGGGTGGTTTTCAAGAAGAATACACGTACATTAATCGTCCCCCTTCTTTTTTTTCCGGGAGGGGGGTAGGATTTATCACTATTATTTATCAATACGTACTTGATTCTTTGGAACCGTGGATGCTCGTATTATCGTTCAGCGCAAACCTCCCCCCCCCCCCTTTTCCCTTTCCCGTGCGACAGTTAATTTAGGTTACACTGAAAAAAAAATCTTATTGGTCACCACAAAATATTTTGTCATTATGAACCTTAACACTTTTTTTGTGTGGTGACTGCAGAACTTATTGCTGCCCCCAATAATATTTTGCTGTGACTGCAAAAAAAAATAACTACTACAAATATTTTGGTGACGCCCATATTGAAAAAAACTTTTTGTGGCTAGCACATTTTTTTTCCTTTGTAGCTTAGATTAGTTCATGTTAGTTTAGTTCGGTTAAAGTTTATATTTGATGAAAACCCTAACATAGCTGTGCGCTGAATCGAAGGGCTGTTTTGTTAGGTACGGGAACTACATTAAGGCTCGGTTTCAGTCGCCATTTTGAATTTTATTATTTTTCGCTTTTTTGGAATTCTAAGAAGAAAAGTGTTAAATATGCGATTATAACTCAAATTCTATTTACATCTCGCTACAGTACAGTCCTTACTATTTAGCTGTTAACTTATAATTACGCTGCAATGTGTGTGAAGCAAAAACTTTTATATTCATAATTTGACCGACATATTGCGACCTAACAATACATTACTAGCTCTGTTGCCGGAATCTCGTTCGAACCGAACATAGCCGACTGAGGAGGCGAAAATAGCCGAAGCGGTTCCACCTAATCCGAGCCTAGATGCAAGTGAGTTTGTCGTCCACATTTTCCTTCCTAGTCTAACATTGTCATGCGGATGTCACTTGGGACACCACAACAATTTTGTGATATTTATCTAGCGACACTAAATACCTAGTCACTAAACATCTCCGTGTACAGAAGAGTGAAAGAACTGTACTTATTCAGGTACCTGTCTCTTTCCTTGCAATGTTTTAGCGTGAGTTTGATACGGGTAGTCTTGTTCGCTACTTGTAGAAAATTGATTCGTCAACACAGCTGCTAATTTTGAAATTTTAGGCGAATTAGCCTACTTGCGCTTGACATTATGGAAGTTATTTAGTTACATATAATTCAAGCTTGCTCTAAAACGTGAAACAGAATCGCGCATCTGAACTCAGATTTACAGCCTGGTAAAGTGTACACGCTGGCAATATGGTACAGTCGACCTTCGTAAGTTATAAATAGAGACATGCAAAATATGCGTTATTTTCTGACAGCTGACTAGACTCCAAGTGACTATAGGCTCGTTCGACGTCTCCCGCTGGCCGATATTGTCGTGACTTGCCGCGGAGAATGCTTACACGGTAGAGGCCAATCTCAGTAAAGACGTAACACACGTAAATGACAACGCATAGAGACCTGAAAAATTCGCGTTCTCTTTTAGGAGCAAGCTAGAGTTCCAGCAACTATAGGTCTGTATCACGTTCATAATTGGTCGTTGACTTACTTGACACTTCCTGGGAATAGCTGAGCCAATAATAAAACTGTAACTGAATACAGGCCCATTTCACAGTGTCAGCGAGCAGCTAATAAACAGTTGCTGTCTGCACGATTTCACAAATACTCTTGGAGGCTAGCCTACAGGTCGGTGAACTTGCGAATTTTTCTCGTCTCTAACAACACATAGCTAGTGGCACGATTATTTCGCGTATTGATTCTAGGTTATGTTGAATGCCAATATTGTATACTTCACTACTCCTTCTGTGATTAGACGACACCTGTTTCATCACATCTTTGACAACTGCAAGCCATTGATAAATAAAGAAACAAGTCGTGGTGGTATCACGTGCTACGGTTACAAGCCAATGGATATATGACTTTGGCCAGTGTGTATAGGTCTGAGAAGTCTACGCTGTTGCCAGATGAATACGCGAAATACTCGTGCCTCTACACATAAAAGTTTGTGGCCAATTGAATAGTAGATTACGCTCTGTTATGTACAGGAATGTGAAGTTTA
The DNA here is from genome assembly GCA_003012365.1 of Medauroidea extradentata. Classification (NCBI taxonomy): domain Eukaryota; kingdom Metazoa; phylum Arthropoda; class Insecta; order Phasmatodea; family Phasmatidae; genus Medauroidea; species Medauroidea extradentata. The sequence goes on along the minus strand of PNEQ01133342.1, from coordinate 9,959 downwards.
GTCTGCTACCAAATGATAACGCGAATTTTACATGTCTGTAGTTATAAATCTTCATACGCTACATTAAAAGTGCTTGGGGCCCTGTAGTCAAATGTGGGACGCTTAAAAAAAGGAGTATCAGAGGTTTCTTTCAGTTAGTATGCAAAGTGACTTCCAACATACGCCAAAAAGAACTATTTAATTTTGTAAGCTTAATCAGAATGTTATTCGCTAGACAGAGACAGACTTAACCAAAGTCTAGTTTGGCACAGCATGGCAGAGTCATAAAGTAGCTTGCCAGAGGTATTCGCATCAAAGGGACCAGTCAGCTATTTCGCTTCTCTGTTCTCACGTCCAGATCGACACTTTTATTCGCTCTTGCAATTTATCGGACACTACTAGCGCTACGATTGATGTGGCAGATCATGGCGTTGTATTGCTACTGACCCTATAAACTTTTCCGAGAAATGTCTTTGTTCTGTGGTTCGTGAACGTCATACGTCACCGGCACGTATATACAGACAGAACGAAAACATATCATTTAAAAATAAATAAAACTACACTTTGGCGAGCTGTGTCAGAATAAATATACGAAATGCAGCTTTGAGTCACTATAATATTGCTTTATTTTTTAGAATAATTTTTTATTGTAAACTAATTTTTTAGTGTATAAATACATCAGTTCACAAACGAAAATCGTCTAAGTTTAAGGGTTAGAAATTATTTTATTCTGAAATCGTAAACACATTTGGAAATGTTTCTGTACAATTGTGTTTTGTGTTGAACCATTTATTCGTACATTCATCTTTGGCCGGCCATTTTAACTGATGTTTTTCCGGTAACTAATAATATTTGAGTAAAAATTCTTCCAATGTTATTTTGTAAATTATATTTTAGTTAAACAAAGTCTTTATTGCGACAGTAAAGTAGCAGAGTAAAGAAGTTCACGCCACAGACACTGGGAAAGTTCATGAATTTTACCTCTCCAACTTCTAACGTTGAAAAGTCTCTACAGTTAAATTAACCCTTTATTTCACTTCTATCGCTTGCGGACGAAATAATTCATTCGTGGCCTTGCCTTGCAAAACCTTTCTCCGCAATACCTTTTCAGAATAGGAAAGAATTCTTTTACCACATCTGCGTAAAAGTTATAGCAGACACTTTTATTTTAGTCTGTTCGGTCGAGATAAAAGGTATTGTCGTTGCGCGGTAAGTAAGCGGCCTGTGTGTTTTCAATCCGGTAATGGGAATGCCGTTGGTATTTAGGTTTGTATTTAAGGGAAAGTCAGTAGTTTTTCACCTTTGCTGTCCTACAGGCTGAGCACGAAGAATTTTTGCTATACTCAAGAATCGTATTACCTCAATAACTTAAAAATTTTTGACAGTCTGATTAATTCAGAAATAGTTTACCTGTCCAATCATTAAGTCCTTTTAAATGTTGAAAATAATGAGTTTCCATGAGGATCCATGTGTAAGTCTTAAGAAGATGAACACTTCTACAGATGATGAGTTTGCTCTCGCCAAACGTATTTCACAAGGACCACCTAACCGCAGGAGAATTTATCGCTTTTTCGGGGCGCAGTCTCGTAGGAGGAATAAAATTCCGTGGGTTACCATACTGTGACCCTATAAATTGACTTCACAGAGATAAAAAGCTCTATGTCCTCTGTGACAGTTTGAAAAGTTTGGAACTTGCTGCGTTCTGAACTTCACAGAAAAAAATCTAAAAAAAAAAAAAAAATATTTCAAGTGGTTAATAGTAGTCCCCCTCCCCCCCCCCTCAACCATCCCCCAGGTGAACGGAGTGCGTACTGTATTTAGTCTTTCTACATTAATTTTAACAATTTTAAGTATCAAATGCCGCCTGGTTTGATACTAAACCAGTACGTGATTATGACGGAAGTTAGTTGTTAGCACTCGTTAAAAAATTGTGCAAATATATTGAGTTAATGAGTTAATTATCAGCAGTTAATGTTCACAAACCATGTATAATGCAGGTCGAAATGTTACTCTGCTTTGGAAGAGTACAGCGAGGCGAATATGATCGTGTAAGTGTTGCTCATGTGACGTTCAATTTACTGCCGCAAACCAATCTAATCTGATGACTAATGTCCTCTGTGCAGCCTGTGCGTTGCGTGCTAAGCTCATGGAATTAAATTGCTCGGTGTTTGTAGTTAATATTACAGTATCAATCAACTCTAATATGAGTAAATCATTAGCTAAAACATGCGGCAGTGACTAACAGCGCGTGAAATCAAAAATAATTTAATACTGCAAATAAAAAAGTAGCTATGTAAAATTTTCCTTTTTCGTGTGTAACTGTGTATTCAAAGTGTAATTATAACCATATATCCTTTTAAAACTTATCCGAAATTCGGGAATGAAGTCTTCAGACAAAAGCTGATAGCTGCAACGAAATTAAATTAAAATGCACATTTGCAATAACATTCCCTGTAAAACGCTAATGGTGTTTTGTTTAAAAACATACCAGCGGTACGTTGTCCTTGCAGCATGATTTATAATATGTATTGTATAGCAGGAAAATAAAAACAATGCTCAAGATGACACATTTTGGGACATAAATATTGAAAAATCAGTATTTGTACCATATGTCTACACACATGAATCAGATTCAAGAAAAATGAAAACAAATACTTATAGGTCATGCCAATTGTTAATCATGCTATAACAATTATAAATAAAAATAATAGTGTAGAACTCTCTATACCGCAAACAATTTACAAAATAACATTAGTATTTCTCAACGCACGCCTACATCAGCTGAGACAGTAATTCTATTTCTCGACATTTCTCTGGAATTATAATGACACTGGTAAGTATTAGTCAGCGGTTTAATTATTATTGTAATACTTTTGTCAGCAATTAGGCGCCTTTTGTGCATTCAACTGCTGTTTATGAACAAACGTGGAACTATTTGTAGTATTGTGTGGTGTTGGTTTTACTGTTGCACGCTTTTTGGTTTTTTCACTATTGGTTATGATTGATGTAAACCAAACGTTTAATTAAGAATTCGCAAACGTCATTTTTAACTTATTATATAGTTTTTGTGTTAACATAAATTGTCTGGTTAACGGTATTAAATGCTTTTCTTAAGGATTACAAAGTTATTCGTATCGCCAGTGGTCCCAAATACTTCTTAAGTAAAAATATGTGATTTCCTATTCATATTAATGTAGCAATAAATATAACTATATTTTCGTCACTGTTCGGAAGTTTAAACTGTGACATGTTTATTTTACGTTCACTATAGTTGTCCGTACATGCATGTGTATTTTGCAAAGTTCTGGCTGTCTCTCTCTACCTCTTTCTTCCCTCTCTCCTATCCTCCCTCCCTATCTCGCTTTCTCTCTCCCTCTCAATCCCCCTCGCCCTCTTTCTCTCCCTCCGTCTCCCTCTTTCTTTCCCATCTTTTCCCTCTTTCTCCCTTTATTTCCCTCACTCTGTTACTTCTTCCTTGCTGCACTACTCCGCTTGGTGCCTTAACTCAAAATGTGTAATCAATTATTTCGGATTCAGAAAATCTGGCAGTCATCGTCACTTCTGAACATTACGGTATCTCGTTAACTCCAGCAAAGATTCGAACGAAAAAAAAGTTGTTTGGGCGCCACAAGTTTTTATATTTGTTCTAAATACTATTAGAACGGTAGACCTTACTTCGAATGCTCTTTTGTCCAGTAAAAGAATTACACCCTGTAGTTTGTGTATAATGACACTTTAAGATAAATAGTTCACAGTTTTCTAAACATACCGATAGTAAAAAATAACTCGCTTAAAGGCGTAGGATAGTTCACCGCGAATGTAGATATCGTGAGATACTTAATTAAGCTTACATTACCGCTCGGGGGAATGCTTTTGCATTGAAAAAATTTCCGAAAAAATAATTTTTCATAATTTTTCCAAAAATTAAAAAAAAAAAAAATACAGAAACATTCTACGAACAAGTGTTTATTGTTTCACTTAATATTTTTTTTTCGCTGTAAATATTTTCAAAGTAATGCTACACTAATTTCGTCATAATTATTGCCCAGATGTTATGGTAGTATGGAGTTGTCACGTGGTAATTTATTTTACCTGAGGGCTGTAATTATCATAAGAAACAGAAAGTAATGATACTCCACTTCGCCACTCAGTGAATAGACTTCATCATCAGGATTGCCAAAATATTTTCAATAAATTTCGCTACCTCAAACAGTAATATATTTCCTATTAAAATATGCTAGATGCATATATTTTTACAATAGTATACCAACATCTAAGTAAACGAAAAACATTATCTTTAAGACTGCGATTTGCCCTGGATAATCGAGGACTACTACTATTCCTAACAGAGTGAAAATGACGAGGCAGCACGTAGGCCTACGTACTGTAGAATGCAACAGAAAATGCGACTTTGAAGCTACAAAAAGATCAAAGGAATTGTAAAGTCCGACGCGTTACGTAAAAAGGTAGAAGGATCGAGCAAAGGCGTGCACATTTACGATAACTGCTACCGACCGAGTGAGACAGAGATGGCCAACATTTTCAGACAATATTTCAGTTGCAGAGAGGATTCAGAAATATCGGATAGGATGATATAAGCACGCGGACAAAGTGAAAGAGAGAACGGGGAACTACCAGCCTCTAAAATTCACCAGCATTGAAAGGCGCTGCCAACATCTCAATGTTTTGTTTTTTAATTAAATCCATTTTTCCGGACTACAAAAAAACCAGATTTATCGCCAGGTGGAACATAAATTTTTCTGCCGCTAAACCGAACTTCTCAAAACTACATTCAGTGGAAAAAAGGAGGGGGGTGAACTAAATTGGCATGCGGCCTTCCCAAGCTGAGAGCGAGAGAGCACAAATACGAAATTGCTTGACTCTGCAATGCCTCTCGGCGCGGAGAACCGAATGTTCTCACGGAAAAGGAGAAGGCAACAACATGAATAACAACGGCATATGTGAAGTCTGCGGCGGAATACATAACTTGGAATGATAAATGGTTTTAATATGAGACTAGAACAGCAGTTTTTCCCCCTCTTGCCTCGGAAGATTTACCTTGTCAGTACCAAACTACGCAAGTAAATATAATGGCAACAGACAACTTGCTTCACTTCACGGGCCGAAGTAACGAGGTTAACCTAGGAAGGTGGATAGTTCAGCTTGATGTGTTAAAAAAAAAAGTAACCCAAGTGAGTTAATAAGTGACGATACCCTGAATCCCTTGCGGGATTTTAGACATTAACCTGGTGATCAAGCAAACCTATTCACATGACTCAACATTCCTACATAACCCCTTCAGGTTACTTAACATATCCACCTCAAACTGGCTCGTCGTTCAAGAAAAGACCTGCTCGTTTCATGTTGATATAGTGGGAACTTTTTTTTTCTTTTATAAAAACCCCATGAGTAGAGACCTGAAAAATTCGCATTTTTATTTGGGCACATACTAGAATCCCATGAACTGTAAGTTTGCGTCACTTTCGCAGTTGGCCTTTGACTTATTTGACACCTCGTGGAAGTCTCTTACACACCTATGTCATATTAACCGCAAGCAGCTAATGGGCATCTGCTGTCTGCCTCAGTTCACATATATTCTTGCAGGCTAGCCTACAGGTCAGTGACCCCGCGAAGTTTTCCTGTCTCTACCCATGAGTCATCAAAATAAAATTTTACAAGGCAGCCATAAAACGAGTCTACTGAATTTTTGAGTAATGGAAGCCATTTCTTTGTATATTTTACCAATGATTTGTGTTAGCATTAGGGGGTAGCGTTTATGTAATACGGAGATAATTATTTTAAATAGAATTTTGCAAATTAAATTACTTATAGGCTTTTCCAGGAAAAGAGAACGACTTAAAGGTTTTTTTTTACATAAAAATAGGAACCTTATGACTACGTTATTCTTGTGGGCTTTCTGTATAAAATACGTTTCATGACTGTACCTTTTCTACCACTTCCATGGTTGTGACTTGTGGGGTTTTTATATACAGAAAACACAAGCTCAAGATGAATAGAGCAAAACAATAAACCCATTTAAAAAAAAAAAAAAAAAAAAACTTTTGCTGAGTTTTGTGTCAAGAAAAAGTGTTTTCTTTTTTTTTTTTTCTCTGCTACGTAGTGTTTCTTTGGAAATCGAAAATAGTAGAAACTGACATAATTTTACTGTATTGATGTATGAACTTCTTTTAACAGCGTTTCCCCGAATCTTAGTTAACCAAAATAATAAGCATGTACGCTATAGGATTGCCGAATATGTTTCGTCTCATTAAGGAAATTGATGTAAGTTATTTGTTTTATTTTTAATATAGATACAGTGTAAATTTAATTTATCAACAAATTTTCAGTTGCATAGTACTTGTTTGGGTGTACTTGAATTAAGCTTCCTTGAACATACTTATTTTTGGATACTACTACAATGTAAGTATTAAAAGTAATGTTGTTCTTTCTTATGGTAATTAAGGAGCTTGATATTAATCATGTTTTCAGAAATTGGAAAATGAATTTTAAATGATTTTCCTGTACAGATATTCAAATAACTATAATATATATTTTTTATTCACAAAAATTAAACATTTCATTACAAAACTTCGTTCCACTGTAGGCAATTACTGACGCATCAAATCAGGTATCTTCAGAATTTTTAATAGATTTTTTTTTTCACGCGTTGATTATAATTTGACTTAAAACATGTGTCGTGTAGCAGACGCTGTGATAGTGTGCCACATGAATGCAGTTTCTAACTATCAATTTTCCTGTCAGGACATGCAACTTGAAGCAGTTAACCACAGTCGCCACTTTACCAGGCATCATGTGCAGTTTAACAATTTTTCTGTTTACCATGATTAATGCCCTTACGGGTGCTGCCTACCCCAAAGTCGTTGCGAAAGAAAGGATTAGGGATTTACATGTTAACTTACGGTACGATGTGACCTAGTACCTGTCGAACCTATACACATGCCTACATTGACTTGTATGTTCATCCCGGTGTGACCCACATTGATATATGTTCTTTTATACTGTTTTATTCAACTCCATGTAAACTGTGAGCAAGTAAGTATTTTAATACTGACAAAAAAACAACACTCGTAAACAACTATTTTGTCACAATTGTATACCTGTAGCAATATCCTCCTCTTCTCACCACAGAAATTTGCTTACGTTCGAAAGCGACATGAAAAATGACAGCCTGCCAAGTATAATTTAACGTGTAAATGCATGTCCTTGTTCTCGATGGAGCTCCGGGGTAGGTAGTTCTCTTAAGGACATCTTCTGGTTGGATATGATATGCTTTATATGCTTATCTGGGGCCTTAAGGAGGTAGTTTCCGTCGTTTAGTGATTTTATGTTTGCTTACTTATAACTAATTTGTATGACTTAATTTTGGCATTCAGAGCCAGTAGTGACATAAATTATTACTTAACAGAACCCAAACAGCAGAAATAACTTGGTACAAACTTGTAGCAAGTTTGCCAATGCAAGCCAGTAACCTTGCAGCAAGCATGAAATAGCAAGCCACTAACTTTGATACAAGCCTGCTGCAAGTTTTCTAGTTTACACATTTCTAACTTACGGCATGCTCGATTTGTAAACTTGCTGCAAACTAGATTTGCAAGCTTGATTTGCAAGACTGCTGCAAGCTTAATTTTCAAGCCTGCAGAATAAATCAAAATTTTATTTTCTGCAATATTTTCACTATCATTTAAATTTACATCTTAAATATTGCTTATTCATTGAATTGTGATGAATTATTAAACATTAAATTTCGGCTCTTGTGCCTAGATTCGAACCACTGACCCTTTGGCTTCAAAGCAGGTATGCTAACCACTGGACTATTGCGAATACTTCAGAGGTGTAGTAGTGCGATTCGGTTGTAAGAGAACGAACTTTGTTATGGAAATGCTGATGTTTGTGAATTTACTAACGACAGTTAGGATATCAGTTTACTTGCAGGTGTTCGTAATATCGTTAACAGTTGTTTTAGCTAGCATATGAAACAATGTTACTTTTTAAAGTGCTTGTTCATTTACAAAGCTATGTTTAAATCAAGTTCGATCAATATTGATGGGCACTTAGAAAATATTTCATGAATTAAGATTGCTAAGTAAAATTTCAATGCAATATCAGCTTAGTATAAGGGACAGGATGCTTGCAGCTTATCACATGACCAGAATTGCTATGTAAGTGTAATTAAAGTCAAATACAGCTTTGTTGCAAGCTTGGTCCAGGCTTGCAGCAAGTTTCGTGAGCAAGCTTGCTATGGCAAGCCAAAATCAAGTGAAATGTAAGCTGGCAAGCAGTCTTGCAGCAAGTCTCGTGAGCAAGCTTGCTACGGCAAGCCAAAATCAAGTGAAATGCGAGCTGGCGTTAGCTTACATCCCTGACAGCAGAAAAAGCTTACTACAAGCTTGCTGCAAGCTTATCCAGGCAAACCAGCAACTTTGCAACAAGTGTGTCACAACAAGTCTGAAAGCTTTCTGCAAGCCTGCTGCAAGTTGCCTGGTTGACGTTTTTTTTTTATTTTTATTTTTTTATTTTTGCAAGCTTACATACTAAACTTCAATTAAGGTTAACTTGTAAGCCATCAAGCTTAACACAAGCTTGCAAAAAATTAAACTGCAAGCATTTTTCTTAAATACACTCGCAGAAAGCTTGTTATGCAAGCCTGCAAGCTAAAAAATACTTATGCCAGCATACAAGCTTAAGGCAAATGCAAGGCTTGCAGTAAGCCTACCGAAGCAAGTTTATAACTGCAAGTCAAATTCAAGGCTTGCAGTAAGCTAACATGTTGTATTGGACTTTTTTAAGTTTATGTGAGCAGACTGTTATCTATGTTTACTGATCTGAGACTGAAAGCAGTCAATAATTAGTTTAGTTCAAATTACGATTACAGAGATAACGACAGTCAAAACAAAAATTACTGTTACCACCATATCTGTTTCCTATCTAGCTTATTTTTAAATAATTAACGTATAATTTGCGTTATGGAGAAATGTTAATTAAAAACACGATGTTAAGGAATCTACCCACTTAAGGTCCCGGGGCGGAAAGGGCTATTCAGCCACGTGCGGTGTAGAGACAGGAAAAATTCGCGGGTTTATGGAGCTGTAGGCTAGCCTCCAAGAATGTTTTGTATACGTATGAAGACAACAGCTGCTCATTGGCTGCTCGCTAACACAGTGATATGACATCATGCGGCCTGGATTCAGTTGCTACTGTATTATTGGTTCAGCGCCCTCCTGGCGGAGTCAGATACGCCAAATGGCAAATTGCGAATGTACACGGTCTCACAGTTGTTTGAACCTCAACTTTTGCTTGAAAGAAAACGCGAAGTTTTTTTTTCAGGTCTCTACGCATTGGATACATCACAGACTTGACTAGCAATACACTGCACTAATGTGCAGTCTTCCTGTTGTAGTGTCGCCTGTCTCCGACTTGAAGCGGTGATGGTATCATCTGACGACGCAGTAATAAAGATGAAGTTATCGCGCGTTTCTCCCTGGTACCTTGTATACAGGATGGCCAAGAATAAGTGTTACAAATTGATAGGGATGGTAGATGTGCATGTTTGGAACATATTTGATTAAGGAACCCATGTCCGGAAATGCATCCTTATACCTGCAATGGTGCACCAAAGTAACAGGGGTAGGCAGGCAACCTGGCGACAACAAGCCAGTGAAAACATCTGTTGTGTTGTGTTATGTATTACCCGCTTTGACGCTCTGTGACTGTACGAGACACCGTGCATGTGTTACACTCGCTACGTTTACCTTTTAAATTAGCTGCTCAAAATGTCCTCCGCCACACCCGATACATGCAGTGCAGCGCCGTAACATGTTGCGTCGCACATCGCTGAAGACAGCTGGTGTGTTTTTGATGGTCTGAAACGCAGCATGTATCCTGGCCACCAGTTCTTCCCTGGTATGTACAGGAGTGGCGTACACAAGGGACTTCACATGGCCCCAAAGGTAGAAGTCCAA
>PNEQ01133341.1:0-20895 GCA_003012365.1 Medauroidea extradentata | reverse complement strand
CTGGTGGATCAGCCTTTCTTAGCACCCCCTCCTCGACACCCGTTTCCGTCTCCACCCCATCCTCGCCTTGTGAACCCACATCCGACGCAACTCCTCACCCAGGCACTTCCGTGCTATCCTGTCCGGGGCATCAGCACCCCATTGTTGCCACTTCTTTCCTTCCACCTTCGGCTACACCTACTGTGGAAGAACAACCTCCCGTGCAGCGCTAGTTTCCCTTGCTGTAATAGCCTTTACTGGGTGGGGAGAGTCCGACGAGGAAGACGGCGGTCGACGCTTCGGGAGTGCGCACGCCGCCATCTAGCCATCGTGCCCTCGCCGACAGACTACTCACGCCGAGAGGTTTCGGCTTACCGCCGTGACCTGCACCGCCCAAAACCTCACCCCCACCCATGACACAATCTATGTCAGTTACAACCATCATATTTGTCATTAATTTTGAAGTAAAATTATATAGCAAATTGTTAACTAAAACCATGCTGCTGTATGGTGTGCAGTCTTACATGCGAGAATCCGGGAATCAAACCCGGATCGTCTTGGTGGGATGTGAATAGTCTAATAATTTAGCCACCGTGGCTCTTTATTTAGTTACGTGGCCTCCCTACCTGCGCTTCAAATGCGTTGAGAATATTATTTTTTTTTTTTTTTTACGAAACTGCTTAATGCGCAATGTATTTGAAGACTATGTCGCTAAAGTTTTAAAAATTTAACGCGTTTATTTAAAACATCATTTTTGGGCCCCTCAAAATGCCCAAAAATGGGTTTTTTAAACTACTGTATCTGTAGAATAACAGCCTGATTCAAAAAACACAACTATAGAAACAAGGTTAGATTTTAAACTATGCAGCCCACAAACAAAATAATGTCGTCACAGCTTAAAGTCCCATAGGAAAAAAAGATTATAGTAAAGCACTGCACACCAGCTGGGTGGCTTGCGCAGAGAGGAGATATTGCGCTATATATATCAGTCAACGTCAACCTTACCACTCCTGCCTCACACACACAAACACAGCCTATCTAGGGAGGTTCCTTATGTACTGAATCGCGCAGTTACAGATGATAATGGAAGTGGTGCATGGAGTATTGAAATACTTGGCAGACTACATTCAAAACTTAAGGTTTCGGTTTTCTCCATGTTTGGCCTCAATAGGTTTAACCTGATGCCCTTCAAAAATTACGTCGGTGATAAACTTGCATCAAAAAGGTTCAAATCATGGAAAATCTATTCCGGATTAGATTCTCTTAGTTAACAGCCATTTGTCAAACTAATGACTTGGTTCAAGTATAAATGGGATTTCAAAGTTTTTATTCTGCAATAATAAACTAGCAAATATTTCCAGTTTTAGATGGTGTTTTTTTCCTTAGAAAAATTAGTAACAATCAACGAAAGGTAAAAGAACTTGCACACTTGTTTTCATTGATATAATTATATGCCATCTGTGCCGTCACTGCAATGCAAATTTTCACGAGAATATGAACATTCTTCGTCTGGAACACATTAAGCGGGGTGTTACATCCACAATGCATTAAAATTGGAACACTTAATTGCATGTCTTTAAAAATGTGCTTCTGAAATTAGAGTGTATCTAAGTTTGGTACTAGCTATATTTTTTTATAAATTTTTAACAAAACTATATTAAGTTAATGGCACATAGCTTTTATTAAATTAAAAATAAAAATAAGGGTGTCGGTAAATACTGTAGAAAGTTATACATAGAAAAATAAAAAGCTATGAAAAACCAAAATTTAAAAATTTATATTAAAATATTGATTTTATCGGCATGTTGATGTACCAAAAAAGTTACGATGTTATCTATATACTGAAAAATTACGGTATTATCAATATACCAAAAAGTTATGATTTTATCGATGTACCGAAAATACAGAGTATGCAGTTGAATTCCATATATCAATATCAAAATTTCTCATATCAAACAGCCTTACTCTGTACTATAGACCTGAGTTACAAACAACTGTGTCATGTAACATTGCAACTCTTTTTTTATTAAAAATAAGTAAAACTAACACAATATTTATTCCCTAGGCATGTAGCTGTTGTACAACAATACGTATTGGTAAAATTGCAAACTGCAATTACATTGAAATTATGTCACAAGTACCATTCTTTCTTTTTGGAGCATCTGCCGCAAATGTTTTACAAAATAGTTTTATCTTGTGGTAGTTGATTTATTTAATTCTGTTACTTAACTTACCTAACCTTCAACGTACGCTATTTACATTATCATAATAACTGAAGCAAACCACAACTCGATGTCCCAACAAATTAGATAAATATCACGGGAAACCAAACACAAATTTGATACCATTTTTACCACTTTAAAAGTCGAATCTCAAAAAACTTAGGCTATAATCATATTTTCAACATTTGTATAAAAATATAACTGAAGTGGAACAATCCAATGAAAACACGGATTACCCCTTTTCACCACCTTAATTGTCAAATTTAAAATAGTTCTGAAACTAACTAAATTTATATTTTTATAAGCTTGCAAGTTAATGAAAAATTACGACGATAACCCGACTGGTTCTAGTTATATAGCTTAGGGCCGGTTTCACCAACTAAGTTTAAACGATCGATTTTCTCGTCTTAAGTGAGATTTTAACTGCTTGATTTTGGCTGGGTAACTTTGCTAATCTTCCTGAAGTTCAAAATAAAATGGCATGTTAACTGTATAATTTGGTATTTGAAGACAATACAGACAATGAAAACTTTACTCCTGTGTATAGGCCTCGCCGAATTTGAGAAATAAATCATTATTTTGACTAATATGATGATGCAGACTTCCAAATACATTTCCGCTTGTCAAAACAATTAGTCTATTTACTTTGATACATATGAGGTTATGTTTCACGTCTGGTATTTTCAGGTTAACAAAAAATATACAGACGAGAAAATAATTCAACTATTCTGTGTAGATAAACATTATAGGGTACATACACTCTTTGCCTTTACAGTAATAGAATAATGTAAACTATATTTGCTGGACTATCTTCCCCTGGTCTTTCTTTCTAGCTTTGTTCCACAGTCACCCAGGGGTACCTAGCCACACCCCCCCCCCCCCCCAGATATTATGATAAATATTCCCTCCTCCCCCTCAAGAACATTGTACCAAAGTTTCTGAATGAAATAATTTCTGCATAAATAATAAACACGCATTCAGCAATCTCTGACAAGTGTTTGGGTATTTCAGACACAACTGAGGCACCGCAGCTCACCAACCCATTGTGCAGCCAAGTTTAACTAATTTTTGGTAACTTAAACTCACTGTGTTGTTGGGGGAACACATCTCTAACTTAAACTCAGATTTAACTCTTCATTGAGTTTTGTTAATCTAGCTTTGTGGCAAAGTTAAACTTCGTCAACGAAACCAGCCCTTAGACTGTTCATGGAATACATACTTCACCCTGTTTCACTTCCTTAAGAGTCACATTGTGAAAAAAATTTTTTTATTGCTTGCCTACATCGTAAGGAAACCCAACCTCCGAATTTCACATTACTAGGTCCAGCAGATTGGACTGTAACATATCAAATAGTGTCTGTCAGTTAGCCAGGGAACCTTTTTATACACAGATATAAACAGTACTGAACATTTTTTATCTTAGTTCTCCCTATGGTTGTTTGTCTATGTATTTGTTTAGGAGATAGTAGCATTGTGAGCATCTTGAAGATTTATTGAAGTTACAAAACAATTCAAAGTGAAGACACTTTGGCCAGTACTTAATACCTAGGTCTTTAGCGCTGGTGAGGGGTGACAAAATGTATGGAACAGCATAGGAATAAAGGGGCACGAGGAATGGGAGATCCCTAAGAAAACCACCAACCAGCACGATTTCTACTTGTGGAAGTCTGGGGAAAAAACCCACTGGGAATCAAATTCGGATCGCATTGTTCAAAGGGGAGTAATTTTAACTACTGTGCTACGCAACCGTGGCCTCTGACACTGTTCAACAAAATAACAGGTAAAACATGTAAAAACTACATGCTGCAGTTGGTTTCTTTGATGAATAAAGAACATTAATTCGCAAAGAAGAAAATATGTATGAGTCAGGGTACGTGCTATCAATGGTTTACAACTACGGAGATAACTCAGTTTATCGTCAACACAGATACCAAAGATATATCTCGGACAGTTGAGGTATGAATTCTGGTTCATTGTTTCAGTATGTATAATGACAAATCAACATCTCACACGTACAGGGCTTGTACATTGTAAGCTCAATATATTTGTGTAAGACTGTAAACGTTTTGCAATAAATCAAGAAGGTCTAAGATAGTACAATATTTAACATGATCATAATGCTTTAGTGGCAGCCAAGCAATCTGACCACTCGGGCACCACGGTGTTGTATTATATTGTACAAGCAAATATACTAACAACAGTACCAAACATGATGTATCCTTTCACACTGCATAGAATTGTGACATGGGCACTAGCACTATCTAGATAGCGGAAGGCACAAACATGTGGTGAAATGACATTTCTGATATTGGCAATGTTTTAATGCTCATAAAGTTTTTCCCTGTTGTGAAATATTTTTAATGCAAAACCAACATTGAAATCTGCATAGCACAGTAGCGGTGAAAATCATAATTTGGATATTAATAATGCGAAAATAATTGTATTATCAATTCATTGGGTATATGTTAACAATATATAATTTACAAAAGCGAATTTTACCACTGCAGTGCCAATGATGTATTATATTATTAAAAAAAATAACTAGCATCATCTCGTTGTACTTTTTCATATTATTAAGGACGTTGGACCCGTAAAAATTCGAAATTTTATATTTGTGCCAAACACTGTTCAACTTTTACACATCAGATAACATGTCATTTCCCCGAATAAAAAAAAATAGGGCCCATAGTTTTAGCACAATCACCTATCAAAGTCACAAAATGGCAGTTGCGGTGTAGCCAAAATAATAAAAAATAATTAACTTGCAGAAACAAGATAATTCATATTGATACTTAATGATGTGAACTACTTCAAGACACTTTTGTAAACACAAAGCAATATATTTTTGTATTTTTTAAAAATTTATGAAAATGAGTAAATTTTTGCGTAACTTTGACTTTCGGCTATACTACTGAAATATTCAAAACTAACTTTTGTCAAACATGTCATGAAATGCATTAATACACTGACTTTCAGTTCCCGTAATTTTGAATTCCTTAGTTAATTACTTTTTTTTATTTTGGCTGCACCGTAATGGCCTTTTCGTGACTTTGATGAGTGATTTTGCAAAAACTATGGGGCCTATTTTTTTTTATTTAGGGAAATGACGTGTTATATGATGTGCAAAAGTTGAACGGTGTTCGGCACAAATATAAAAAAATGAAATTTTACGGGTCAAACGCCCTTAAGGTGACATTTACTACAAATGGATTCATCTAAGCTCAGAAAAACAACTGCAGTAAAATTGTCCTTTTTTCCTAAACAAGAGCAGCTGCACAATAACAACAATTTCCCTGTCGATACAGAACTACAAATATAATACCCTGCTTTGAACTTCCAATACACATTACTTTACTAAATAATTACATACGAATTACGACATACAATTTATAAAAAATCACATATCCATATGTGCATGCATGTCCTCATAGGCTTGCACACAGCGGGTACAAGGGGTGTAGCTGCAACCACAATAGCATTACAATGCTATTTTACTGTGCGAGTTTTCATATCCCAATTTGCACAAAATTTATTTTAAATCTCGATACATTTCTGAAGATTAAAGGTTAAAACTTAACTAAATGATACTAAAGAATAATTCTATTCATTGCAGTGTTTACAAAAGCTTATTCTGTAAAGTAAATAATAAATTAATTGTTTCTAAAAGGTTAAATAGATCATTCTAACTTCTAGATCCTAAAATTTTATTGCAATATAGTTTGTTGTTCATGAATATTTCAGTGTGAATTGTTGTGTATTTCAAGTTCTTTGTAAAGACATATGCAAACATAAGCTTTAAAAGGTTGCCCTACAATTTTTATAAAATAACTTCAAAGGTTTAAACTGTTGCTTTGGTTCGAAAAGAGTCATTAAATAACACCACTATTTTTGCATCTTAATATTAAAATTCACAAATTTACCTCCCGCTTCTTGCCTTGGCATATGTTCATATATCCTTCCTAAGACATGCAAACACCCCCCCCCCTCCCCATAATCTTAACCTAAATCTCTGCACACTTAATGCCTATACTCCTATAAACATCTATTGAAACACACAAAGTTTCTCAATTATAATTTCCAAAATGTTCAAGCCATTTTCACAGAGTATTTATATTTTATTTTTAAAAAGGACCTTAAAGAACACGCAAGCAGTATTTTTGTAAATTCACTGGTTCATCCATCAGTGTACACACGTATGTTCGTAAATTACTGTTTTACTCTCATCCAGTGGCGGTTCCAGGCATGAGCGAACGGGGCAACCGCCCAGGGCCCCGCGCCTTCGGGGCGTCCCGTGCCAGTAAACTCACAGCTGCTGTGTAACTAACTCAACTGTCTTATGACCGGCAGAAATAATACCACTGTCTGCAACATCAAACCACACTACGACGTGAGCGCGCATCAGTATAGTGTTACACACGTGCCTATTGCTGCCTACACGATGGCTCGTTTATTCACAATCAAAATATTCAGTTTATTGTTTTGCATGCCGTTTGTTCTTGTTTACTTTGGCCAGTGCATTTAGAAAAAGGGCTACGTTGCTGGAAACTCATTGATTCGCTGTCTCAGAATAAGATGAAAGCTGAACAGCAGTGTTGGAAAGACATATTGGAGAGGCTTCGGGCAATAACAGTTTTAGGCTTCCCACAATATGGCTTTAAGAGGGCACAATAAAATTTTAACCTCAGATTCCAGTGGAAATTTTTTTAGATTTGGTCAAGTTGATTGCTAGGTTTGATCCAACTTTGCGAGAACATATAAACCAAGTGATGAACAAGTCTGTTGTCAGAAACCACTATCTTGGGAAAAATATTCAAAATTAATTCAGTCAACTTTTCGCCAGCCATGTTAAAGCTGAAATACTACAAAGAGTTTTGAAAAACATGTACTATTCAATTATTTTAGACTGTACTTGAGATATTGCTCGGATTGAGCAGCTCTCCATAATACTGCGAACTGTGAACAAAGAAAATTGTGGAATTTTGGAACACTTAGGTTTTTCAGCAGTAGAGAAAACTACTGGTGAGGGGTTGATTGATTACAATGTCAATGAACTGGAGCAACTAGGTTTGCTATTTGAAAACTGTAGAGGGCAAAGCTGCGACAATGGTGCCAACATGCGTGGAGAAAAAAGTGGTGTTCAACGAATAATTTTAAATAATAACCCTCTTGCTTTTTTTGTACCTTGCAGAAGTCACAGTTGGAGCCTAGTTTTGGGCGATGCAGCTTCATCTTCTCAAATAGAATGTTTTCAGTGATGATCGAAACAAGTTTTCTGCTTCCTATTGTGTTTTGTAAAGTGTCCGACAAGGAAGTAATTTATAGCCTCCTGTTTTTATTATTTTTTAAATGATACATGTCATGTTGTAAAGAGCTCTAAACCAGTCCTCTATGCAGATGACTTGAAAATATATAAAAACATAAACAAGGATAATGATCATATTATCTACACACAGACATTCCAGAAGTATATAATTGATGTTTAAATAACCAGATGTTACTTAATTCACAAAAAACAGTATGCATTTCATTTACAAAAAACAGTATGCATTTCATTTCAAAAAACAGTATGAATTTCATTTACAAAAAACATTATTACAAACAAATACTTCATTTCAAAATATGAAATTAAGTCAGTTGATTCTATTTGCAATCTTGGTGTGACACTTGACAGCAAACTCATGTGGACTACTAAATTAATATCTCTGTACAAATATTAGATTTAATCAAATTAATTATACATCCTGAAACTACACCTGACTCACTACTGTGTTCGTACTATCCCTAGCATTATCAGAGTTAGAATGCTGTTCAATAATCTGGAACTCTACAGCAACTGATTCTAGGCGATTGGATAAGTTACAGCACATTATATTTAAAACTATATTTAACAGGGTTTCAATTAATAATTCACACTTTTGACTGTAGCAATAAAATAAAATAGACCAAGATTCAAACTTTAGAAAGAAGATGTTCTATGCACAATGCTTTGTTTCTAATCAATTAATTTCTTTCATCAGTAAATACATCTGTTTTATAATACAAAATTAAACCACAGAAGTAGTGACACTTCCGGTACAGTTAATCCAATTTACCTAGTTAAACTACATGTTTTAATGTTCAACAAATCATTTTGTGATTTTGATCCCTTTATCAGAAGGAAAATCACACTCCAAAATTTATCAAGACATTATAAAAATTGAACTTGTTTTTCTTTACAGTTACACTTGGTTTAGACTGGTTATTGGTAATTGTTGTGGTATATATTTTTTTCTTTTTCTAGTTAAATTTAATGTCTCTCCACTGCTTGTGTTAGTGCTAGTGATTTATGTGTTTGAGTTATTTTCCTTTTTTGTGTATCTAATTACATGTTAGTACGTCAATTGTAATGGAATATGTGTTTTTTTTTATTTTGTATGTTTCACTCTGTTAAGAATTAAAGAAGTGTTTTGGACGTACACCACTGCAGCTTTGGACATATGCCACTGCAGCAAATGGTGTCTCATAGAAAACCAGAGAATACACACAAACAGACGAGTAAACAAACAAAAGGACTTTGTTTGCAACTGGCAAAAACAGGTAAACAAATACAATTACAAAAGGAATTTAGTCAGTGAGTAACAAGAAAATAAATCAACATAAACAAGCACCCAGGCACCAAAAAACAAACCAAGGAAAAAAATTAAATAAATAAATAACTCTGATTACTCCACAAAAGGATTTCCGTCAGTATCAGATCTACAGACAAAAAATACATACGACAGCAAACAGACAAAAAACAGATACCTTGAGGAAAGCGAACAAATACAAATAACATAACTGTGGACAGTAAAACAATGAAAACACAGACAAACACAATGGTCTCCTTGCGACACACTGTTGTTGGCCTCAGCTGTTCAGTGGCACAAAAAATAACTATAATAAATAAATAAACAAAAATTAAATAAATGTATCTCTTTACAAAAATGACTGGTCAAACTGCAGCCCAAACCACTGGACCTAGAAAAGTGGAATTTTTGCGTAGGTTCCCTTTAGGTCATAGACGAGCACTAGGAAAGGGTTTTTCAAAATTCGACCCTTAATACCAATTCTCAAGGACCAATCTTTCGGTCTTTACTAGTGCAACTGGAGAGGACCATGTGTAATTGATGGTTCCATCCCATCTGAGACCTTCATTTCTTTTAGGATACCGTCTACTGCCTCGTGTGAAGTTACACACAGTTATCTAGGGGGCTGCTTTAATGGCAGGCCTTGCCAGTGTCAATGTGATGGCATGTGACATTGGTCCTGCCTAGGTTAATTGGGCCACTCAAGAAGGCATTATAATTCTTCTGCAATAGTTCAGCTACAACTTTCTCCTATTGCCAGTTGAGATTTTTTGTTTTCTTTGTGAATAGTAGATAATACGTCATCACTGTTAATTGGCCACAGAGCCACAGGGGTATTAGGCAGGATTTGTGAAACCAGCTTACAAAACCCCTCAAGTCAGACTGCTCGGTCACATAAGATCATTACAGTGACCAGCAAACTTTCAGATACAGGATAGACTAATGTCCTGCCTGTGAAGATATCATCTGGCAGGCCACTTCCTTTAGTCGTAAGTTCATTCAGTCCTACACTGCAAATTTTTCCCTGCATTGACCTAGGATAACAATTTCACTCAAAGTAGGTAGCAATGTGAATTGACAACACAATACTAAACAACTTGCTGGTGATGATAAATCTCCACGACATGATGCCACTAACTCGGCTTTCCCCACCTGCAGCCCCTGATTCTGGTGCCAAACAGCATCCCAGATTATGCAACACATTTAGTCCTGAAAAACTCTCTCATTTCAGCTATGTATACATCATGCTCTACCTACTGAAATCACCAAGTTTCAACAGTACTTGCAGTGATCTTTGAACGATTCTTGGAATGGGTTCGTATTATGAACAGAACAGTTTTTTATTTAACATATGCCATTGCTGGTGAATGTTGCTAAGTTACAGAAAAACCCACAATAAAACAAAAAAAACAAAGGAAGAAAAGCCAGTATGCTGTATTCAACAGATATAAAATGTACAGATAAGTCCTGAAAGGAATATTCTCATATCCCAGAAGACGACACAAGGACGAAAACAGATTCAAAACAATACAAAATTAATTCCCAAGTGGAATATAGTCGACTGGAGAAAGAAAACACAAAAAACAACGAAATACTTAGGAAAAAACAACAAAAAAATGGGGTGTGTGAAAAAGGCACCAGATGGATGAATGACGACAACACAAATACAGCAAACTCCCGATTATCCGTGCCCCGAGTAACCGGTTTTCGGATTATCCGTGCGACTTTCTGTATGTTGAACACTGTAAAAACCGAAAAGGTTTATAATTTTTTTTGGTACATAAGTGTTTCACTCTTGCGCGCAAGAATGAATTAACGAGATCGCGCAAGTGTGGATTAACAAAATTTCAACATTATTTTTTTTTTTTTTTCATTTTTTACCGTGCACCCCAGACATATTTTAATTTATTTTGGTGAAAACGTTGTGAAATTCGTTATTCAAAGTTAAAACCATTACTCATTATGATATTATAGTAAATTAAATATAAATTCAATTTTTTTTTTAATTTTTATATTAACAGATGTGTTATTTTCGGGTTATTCGTGTTTCCCTATTATCCGTGCATGGCGCAGCACAAATTAACACGGATAATCGGGAGTTCACTGTAACAAGAGACAAGGTCTATACAGTTTATACACAAATGGGAAAGAATAATGAATTAAATGGGGTAGGGGGACGGAAATAGACGAAAAGAAAGTACAACTCTTTGTCAGCAGGCTCATTTAGCCAGCTTAAAAGAAACCGAATGGACAAAATTTTAGAATCCAAACCAGCCTTCTTACAAAAATATTGGGGGAACCCATATTTACGATGATGTTTTACAATAAGTTTTTGCAGGTAAATACAGACCACAGAGTGGATCTATGGCTAATTATGTACACCATTTACACTTGCAGACTTTGTATTTGGATCAAGGAACAACCAAAGAGAGGTTCACTTTTAATGTAACAGATCATTTCCCATGGCTGATTCATAACAGTATTTTGGGAAGTAGACCTAAAAATATTTATGATATAAGCACCCTACTAGAGGCTATTGATAGAAGAAATGAGAGGGAAGAGGGATTGAGAAGGAGAGAGAGGATAACAGGTACCATAGTCATGGGAATGATTGAGGAAATGGTGATAGAAAAGAAAGAAACCAAGATAGGTGGGGGGAGAGTACAGAATGATCAAAGACAGGGCAGAACAGATCAGAGGCAAGGCAGGAATGAATAAAGACAAGGCAGAATTGAAAACAGGCAAGGAAGGGATGAACAAAGGGTATGACAACAAAATTTTAACTTGTAGTAAGGGAGGGATTGTGCCCTGATTGCATCTTTCAATAGACTAGAGGGGAATGATAATTACTGTTAGGTGTTACACACACACCAAGCAAGTAAAAATTGCAATAGGGAATTTCAATCAGAACCGGAAATCTTACTTGAAGAAAATCAGACAGAGACTAAAATGGGTTTATGTCCCTATATTGAAAGACATTTGATGTCCATAGGAAAAAATTTTAAAACGCTCGATTCCGGAAGTGAGGTAACAGGCAAGGTCACAAAAATTTTTTAAAAATTTGGAAAAATGAAAGGTGAATGTAGTTGCTACGCTACAGGTGTCTAATGTATTTGTGGTAGGGGCCATTGAAGTTGGAAACAAAAACGTAAAAAAGCAAGTTATTTCGGAACTAAGTTTGCAGAGAAAGTGATGTGGGATAACCTATTTGATTGTAAGGGATTTAAGTATTGACATTGTGTTAGGAGCAGATTGGCTGCAAGAAAGGGTGTAATAATAAATTATTTAGAGTATTGTGTAGAAGTAGCCGGAGAAAAAATTATGTTTGAGAGAAAAGATGATTTGGCATATCCGTGTAATTTAAAAATCATAATTAAGGGAACCGCCAACCTGCTGGTTAGAGGCTCAGAAATCATGGAGACATAAGAGTGACCTTACAACGTGCATCGAACGCCACATTGCCTCAATGAGCCACGCTCTGAAAAAGCGTGCTAGCTTCCCGCTGAACCGTTTTTACTATGGGTCATTAAGCGGTGACCATTTAATTACACTACTGGAAAGTCTGTAGTAAATTTCAGTGCACATCGCAATCAGAGTTTCACATACATTCGGTTAACATATCTTGACGTATGGCATTCTGAAAAGGCCGTTTTAAACTATGTTGGAGGGCTTAGAAACTGTGTTTTTAATGAGTAGTGTCTTAACAATGAGGTTCCGACCATGTCTGAAGTGTTTTCTGTTCATGTGTTGACACAATGGGCACACGTGGAATTGTTTCATAGAAAAAACCTTAAAGCCTTTTTACGAACACACTGCAACAAATTTGAAGCATGAGGTAGGCGGCCACCTTAAGGGTGTTCACGTGGCAAAAATTCAAAATTTTTATATTTGCTTGGTATAGTGTTAGTTTTATAGACGTTACTTGTGACTACATTTTCCATTTGTATAAATATTTTACCTCTCATAGTTTTCCCATAGCGGCATGACAAAGTCAGAATTTGCAAGTTACAGGAACATAGGTTTAACAAAAACCAAGTGACTTGCTCGAATGAAATAATTTACACTGAAATGAGATATAATGGGCACTATGCTAAAAGATTCAAAAACACAGAATGGAATTCCTTTGGACTGTTTAAAAAATTCTGAAAATGACGAAAATTTACCTCAATTATGGAAATTTTTAAAAAAGACAAAATGTCTTTGTTGTGTGTTTTTAAATCTTTTAGCATATTGCCCATCATATCTAATATCAGTGTAAATTATTTCATTCGAGCAAGTCACTTGGATTTTGTTAAACCTATGTTCCTGTAACTTGCAAATTCTGACTTTGGCATGCCGCTACGGGGAAACTATGTGAGCTAAAAAATTTCTACAAGTGAAAAATGTAGTCACAAGTAACGCCTATAAAACTAACACTATGCCAAGCAAATATAAAATTTTGAATTTTTGCCACGTGGACGCCCTTAAGGAAGACAATCCCAAAGGTATTGAGTTAAAATTTAATTTTTTGGAGAAAAGGTTCTGCACATCAGAGGAAATGGAGGAAATTGTCTTACAAGGAGGTATCAGTGAGGAAAATTAAATTATTAAGATTTTACACAGAAAGAATATAAATCATTTGCAAATTCTCCAGGGTGGAATTGTAAATCTGATTGTACACTTGGGGTGAGGGATCATAAATCTTTTGCTCAAAAACCTATAGCCTGCAATTGAGCAGGAGATACAAAATGTAGTTGATACTGACGCTGTAGAAAGGCCACCTCTTGTCTTTTTCCCCTTTCCTAACTCAGACCTTTCTGTAGTAGAATTCTCCAAATTTATATAGAATTGAATATACTTACAAAAATAATTAAAAAATCCCATTAATCTTTCTAACTGCTTGCAAATATTCATATTAAAATCCTGGAAGCAAGGGTAAGACAAAAGTAGATGGGAATGAGATAATATGCATTTATGCAAATGATTATTTTCTTTGGACATTTAGGTTAAGGTGACTAATGTATCGTAATGTTGTTAGGTATACATGTTGGCTAGAGAAAATGTTTGATGTAAATGATCACTGTTTCATAAATGTGTCACGCTTCAATGGCAATACAGACGGTAACAGGAACTGTGTTGTAAATTAAAGAAATTGTGGGATTGGCTGAGAAATTTTGTAGTAAGGTTTTAGGTTTGCTTTTTCCTGGAAGTTATTGCACGGGGAGTGCAGTCAACGATAAATATGTGTAAAATTTAAAGGTAATATTATAAGTTGCTGAAATGTTTAGGAATGTTGCAAAGGGAAAAGAATACTGATTTACTTAAAATACTTTAATTTAAAGAACTAGTGAGAAATTTTTTTTTACAAAAGTATATGTTGTGTTGAAGGTATTGAAAAATGCAGTACCAAAGTAACTGTTTTACATCATTATTTTTAAAATTTGTTTGTTTTGGTTTAAATGGTTTTGGAATTCATAGTGATAAGTAGTAATGCAGTGTGGACAAACTGTTTTATCATGTTATATAGGTTAGGTAAGAACTACCCTATTTACTCCCATAATTGTCCCACCTATATTTTGAGGTACTAAATTTGGTATTTACAATTCCCTGCATACTTGTTGTACTGTAATTTATTAACGGTGACTGAAACATGTTTTTTTTTTATAAACTATACAAAAGTTTTCAACTACCAGCGAGACACTAACGCATAGATTACCACGGGTATAATAAACAAAACAGTGCATAAACGCAATGGAACAGCCTGCTTCCATGTGGCGCATAGTCCAGGTTTCATCAAATAGGTCACCTATGTGTCATGGCAACAAAAGACTATCTCGCCCTGACTTGAATGGCATGTTCTATTTGACCATGTGGAAGTGTTGAAATTTGAGCGCGCGGAAGATGCGCAGACGCCTCCGTTATCCTTTCAGTTTCTCCTTTGCAGCTTTGCGAGTCAAGTGATCTGTTACAAAGTTAAAAATGTTTTCAGGATTATTTTGTGTGAGCATGGGAAAATATAAATCCTATAGTGCCTGCTACAAGTTGTGTGTGACTGCATATACCAAAGAGCATGGAAATCGGGCAGCAGAACGGACATTTCCTGTTAGTGAAAGAAATATTCATAACTGCAGGAAGCAAAAAAGAAGTGCTGAAAAACACTCGTTACATACATGTGCTTTAAGAGGAAAGTTTCCCGAAGTGGACGCTCAAGTGACGGAGTTAATTCGCGAGCTGAAGAATAATGTGAGTAAAGTTTCTCTTGAAATGGGTCAAGAAATAGCATGTGCACGGAACATACAGCACACCCAGTTCAAAGAGAGTCGTGGGTGGGCAACAAGATTTATGCGAAGAGAGAATT
Source organism: Medauroidea extradentata (assembly GCA_003012365.1). NCBI lineage: Eukaryota > Metazoa > Arthropoda > Insecta > Phasmatodea > Phasmatidae > Medauroidea > Medauroidea extradentata. The sequence continues at coordinate 5,752 of PNEQ01133341.1, read as the reverse complement.
TTTCCATCCAACATAGAACAAATAAGAAGTTGCCCAAGGACTTCTGCAACAAGGATACAGAATTCTAGCAGTACGTTGTCAACAAACGATTAACTGCTATTGCAGATTGCTAATGCAGACCAGACACCAGTATATTTTGATACGCCACATACCGTTAATGAGAGGGAGGGCAATCGAGAGTAATGATCTGCACTACTGGAAACGGTTATGCACGGTAATGCTCGCAATCACTGCTGATGGATGGAAGATTCTGCCTTACGTGACCTTCAGGCGTTAAAGACGTTGCCAAAGGCGAGAATTTTACTCCGGGAATTAAGGTCCGGGCACAAGAGAAAGGGTGGAAGGATGCTGAACTTGTCAAGAACTAGATACAAACTATGTGGAAGCTGTGACCAGGGGGTCTACTGAAGAAAATGGTCTTGTTGGTGTGATCAGGTCTGGTGGAAGACGTCAAGAGCACTCTAACGGAATCGAGGACCAATCTCTGTCACATGTACAATGAGTGGATAGCCAGCGGGACCCAAGAACTGACCAAAGGCTGGAAGTTGAAGCGACCATCATAGCTGAGCATTTTCGAGTGAGTAAAGCGTAGTTGGGTGCTAATCACGAATGAGAAGAGTTTCCAGAAGACAGGCTATTGTGCGCGCTGGATGGTACCAAAGTGGCAGAAGAATGGCGAATCCGATGACATTGATGAACCAGCCATAGAGAACAACAAACCCGATACATTAGATTCTAGCACAGGCAATGAATAACCTGGTGAGTACTTTAGTGAGTGGTAAGTGTTTTGGTTATCACCCGTAATAATTTTGTGTAATGTTTCATTTGATTTTTTTTACATACTTCGCCCATTAAAGTTTGCATTGTTTATTATGTATGCATAATGTACCGATATGTGCCTCGATAACCGGCATTATGATATTGCATTTTGAAATAATTTTGTAAAAATTTTTTCCTCGCATAATTGGCACACCTTCATTTTTTCTCATCAAATATGGTAAAATTGCTGGGACAATTAAATGAACATATATGATTTTTCCCAAATAGTTTTTTTAAGGGGACGGAGGTAATACAGCATTGCGGGATAGAAGGTTATTATTATTGCAGACAAATTGTAACGCCAAGCAATTTCTTTAACTTTGAAGCATAATAGTTTCATGTTTCTATTTTTATTTAAACAGTCTCAGTCTCAGACCTAGAAATAAATGTCCAGTACCTAAAAGTTTTGAACAGTTTCTACTTTTAGTCAGGAAACAGAACGAATGCAGTTTTCAGCAAATGAAAATCTGCGGCAAAAATGACAAACATCATCGAGTATGGAGTCCAGTGCTGCAGAAAATGAGACCAGTGTCTACCAGCCAAAACCTCCCCACTTGTGTGGCTGGGTTCTCTTTGAGCGATCACAATGGTACAGGACTGATGTGCCACATACTTTTCCCTTGCCTCTTACTGGTGTGGTTTCACACAGTGGTCAAACACTCCTCTGGTCCGGCAATTGCTTGCAGGGGGGAAGACCTTACGATGTCTGGTCTCGCTACTGTTATTATCGCTTATGTTTTATGTTTTGGCTATTTAGGTTTTGTATGTTTTTTTATTAGGTATGGTACTTCTGGAAGCTTATGAGATTGTTCTGCGAGTTTACAGGATGGCTGGTTGAAATTCTGAGTCATAATTTGTGGTTCCCACAATCTGGAAGCGTTCGTGTGTGTGCCTGTTCCTACCATTTTCAAGCCAAAGCTTTATGGGAGCAGAGTCGCGGTGTAAGCTCACAAATAATCTTATGAAGTGAGCATGGATTTCACCTGCATCAGCAACGCTAGTGGTTTTATTCTAAAATTTAATTTTATACATTTGTCAACTTAAAATTAAATTATTTTAAAATTATTTCCTTTCTAAATTTGAGACACAAAGTTTCATTGTGTAGTTTATTGAACTTAACCACTCCAGTTTCCATTCGAAAACTTTTGTATGAGAATGTGTACCATAAAGAATATGGCTGTTGGGTAACCTAATTTCGTCAATAAACGTGACCTCTTGTCCTCTGCTACTCTGAAATGCCCAGGAGCAAAATAAATGTACTTCAAGCAATTTATACTATCACCCAGAGTGTGGGAAAGTTAAATGGTTACTTAAGTATTGTGTAATGGACATTTCACTATGAGATTTTTAAGCTGTCGATGAGAGCAATGTTTCAACAGAGTTTACATGTAGGAACATTCGGGACTTTCCTCAGCTATAACAGACATTTGTCCCTCAAGAGTGGTATGTACTTGTTTTCCAAAAGCCGTTGAGTTCTCATCTCTGCTCCCCAGTTGATAATGTTATTGTTGTTGTTGCTGCTGCTACTACTGCTGATGTTGTTGACGGGATGTCTGATCGAGTGGTTGCATGTGTCTGTAGCAGGAACTCGTGTTGTGATGTCCTTAATTGTGTTCTCCATGCTTCTCAGCAGTTTCTAAAAGGCTGTTCTTAACATCCTATGCCCTCACTGTCACCACTCGAACCACATATTGGGCCACAGATACCTTTTTCTGTGACTTCACCTCCAGTGCCCACGCCAAGGCATCTTGCATGTTGTGTGATGCAACTAGATGCACCACCTACAGACCTGCATCGGCTATGATGTCAAAAAAGTGACGCGGCTTCGGCGGTGGTCTTGGGCGGTGAAGGTCACGTTGGTGAGCCGAAACCTCTTGGTGCGGGAAGTCTGTCGGCGAGGCGCGATGGCTAGGTGGCGGCGTGCTCCACTCCCAGGATGCACTCCCGAAGCGTCGACCGCCGTCTTCCTCGTCGGACTCTCCCCACCTCGTAAAGGCTATTACAGCGAGGGAAACTAGCGCTGCACTGGAGGTTGCTCTTCCACAGCAGGTGTGGCCGAAGGTGGAAAGGAAGAAGTGACAACAATGGGGCGCTGATACCCCGGACAGGATTGCACGGAAGTGCCTGGGTTAGGAGTTGCGTCGGATGGGGATCCACAAGGCGAGGATGGGGTTGAGATGGAAACGGGTGTGGAGGAGGGGGTACTAAGGAAGGCTGATCCACCAGGGGACTGTAATGCCAGCCGGACAATGGTGTGGCCATTGAGTGGTGTGCCTCATCGAGCGGCGGCGTAGACCTCCCTCTGGATCCAATACACCCCTGTCTCAGGATCCCTAACCTCCAGTGCTTTCTGTACTAACTTGGCAAACTCCTGTCGGGCCCTCAACTTCCTACCTGACCTCTTAGGCATAGCCTGACTGTGAAGATGGAGAGATACGGCTAGCTGATTGTTGGAGACGGGTATCCTGTAGGATCGCCTGTCGTGGCATGAAAAGCCTTAAGGCAGCGGCTCTATTGTTGGTGCTGGGCAGGCGGACTTGTAGAGGAGCGCTAGAAGTGCGCCTCAACACGTCCCTACGCCTTTTCACCTCTGCCAGTCAAGACAAGACCCGACACCGCTTGGAAAGAGCACAGTGTATTCGTGCTACTTCCAGAGGGTGTATGTAGAAAATCTGGAAGGCGCGCGGCTTACGCCTCCTCCCAGTCGTAGAATGATTAAGACGACCAAATTTCAAACTCCCGTTGCGATCCTATGGGATGCAGGGGTCCCAGGTGTCTTGGCAGGTGGATGGATTTGTCAACAATGGAAAGGTACGGTGAGTGAAGAAAAGAAAGGAATGATGTGCTGCGTTGTTTATTGGCATATGCCAACAATGGAAACTGAAACACCCTGTGCCTAAAAAGCCTGAAGGGCGTGTAGGAAGGAACCGAAGAGCACTAGCTTCCGTGGGGAGAGTCGTTGATGCAGGTGACGATGCCTCGGAAAGCGGCTCTTGGCTGGCGAAGCTGGACAGCTGGCGTAGAAGGCTTTCACGGTCGTGATGGGCGCTTCTGGAAGGGATCCGGCAGTCGCTGGTCTTCCGGGCCTGGAGCTGTAGCTTGCAGTGGCGTTGAGGGTAGAGAAATCTACTGCAGCTGAACCTTTCAGTGTTAGCAGGGGTACTGCTCAGAGAGAGTAGCAAACAGGTCGCTACTCGGAGACGAACTGCTCTTGGAACTCAACTGAGTGGCAAGTAGAATGCGACTGACTTCAGTGGCTCGCGCTCCCTCTTTTATACCCTTCTCGGGTCGGTCTGTGGTGATTGGCCGGCCGCTCGCCTAATGAAGAGACGGCTCGGGCGCGAGGGGGTAGTCTTTCCCTTCTCTGTGGTCTCTGTGCTGCGGGTGGCGTGTCTACAGGCGGCAAAGCGTCTTGTAGAAAAAATACGTTAGAATATCCTTGCCCGGGGTTTTTGGGAACGAAGGATAACTAAGGATGGGTTAGGTAGGCTTTATATGAAATATTTGGAGTCAGGTTAAAGTGCACTGACGTGTGCGGGAGTAGAAAGGATTAACAATGGGTGCGGGAATATGGAACGGGCAGGATGAGGCAGCGGATTCACAGCTCAAGACGCTGCTAGCATGCGTCAAAAGATACCAACTGCAATGACACTGCAGACCTCTCGAGTACACGCCTGCAGTGACAGGTTGGCCATCCGCACAATGTTCTGCCACAGCTCATGCAGTGACCCCCTTGGTCGCTGTGTGCGGCTCTACAGCTGGGTGTGGTGGTTGTGCCGCAAGTACCTATTGCCAAAGTGTAGCTAATTGGTCGATACCAGACAGGTACTCTAGTCTGGTTCACTCGAGCAGTAACTGCAGTAACATCAGTGCTGGGCCCCACAGTACTACTGCCAGGCAGTAGGCCCACTGCTCATATATCCAACCATTCAGTGTAGCGGTGATCTCAAACTGGTACCAGCAGATTTTATTATGATACCTTTCCTAACCCCTGGCAAACTGGAGCCAGCAAAGACAAACTGCTTGGTGCACTCTGACAGTGGTGTGGTGGCTGTAATGGCCCCTTTATTGTCACCATATTCTTCTGCTGCATTTGTTGGCTGTAGCTCTGCACTCAATGCACTGCATCCATTTTGTGATGCTGCAGGAATTGTGGCCACTGCTTCTTCAGAGCACTTATTTCTCCTCCCCTGCTCTTGACACGTGCACGTGTTGTCTTATGCTATGAAGCCACTGCCCCATCCTGCCCATTACTTATTCTGGCACCTAACAATAATCCTTTTTATCTTAATTACTCCCGCACACAACAGAGCACTCTACGACGCCAAGAATATTTTAAAACCTACCTAACCCTTCCTTAGCTATCCTTCCCTTTCAAAACCCAAGGCAAGGAAGCTGAACGTATATTTTTCCTATGAGACGTCTTGCCGCCTATAAGCATGCCACCCACAGCGCAGGAAGACAAAAGGAGAGAGAGGAACCACCCCTTGCATCCGCTTCGTCTCTCATTAGGCGAGCGGCCGGCCAATCCCCACACACCATCCAGAGAAGAGTATCAAAGAGGGAGCACGAGCCACCGAAGCTCAGTCAGTAAGTCGCAGATCAGCTGCAACCCCCCCACAGCTCCAGGCTTGGAAGACCCATGACCACCGGACTCCTACCAGAAGAGCCAGCTGTCAGTCAGTCCTGAGTTAATTGCCACATACTCAGTAGCAGTACACCTACTACAACTGAAAGGTTCAGCTCCGCTGCAGTAGATTTCTCTACCATCACCACTCCAAGATACAGCTCCAGGCTTGGAAGACTCGTGACCACCAGACTCCTTCCAGAAGAGCCAGCTGTCGGTCAGTCCTGAGTTAATTGCCACTTACTCAGTAGCAGTACACCTACTACAACTGAAAGGTTCACCTCCGCTGCAGTATATTTCTCTACC
>PNEQ01133340.1:7502-21161 GCA_003012365.1 Medauroidea extradentata | reverse complement strand
GAAATTCCTCTGGGAGATACGATAGCGCTGTCTCTTTTCCTCACACACGCACCCACACAACTACTCGTGCTTATCTCTGCTTAGCTTGCTACAGCTCATATTTTACTCCGTAGACCTTCAGCTTTTTGAGATAAGCAGCAAGGATGGCGGATGAGAGGATGCATTTGCTGTTCTGATTAATCTTCATGCTCACACAGTCAGCCGTACGTGTATTTATCTTTTAGTTTAATGGCAATTTCAACATTTATTGTACACTAATTATAAATTATAATTTAACACACTAAATGTCCCATAAACTTGAGCGAGAAGCAATAAATCCTTGCGGGCTGGCTGGCTGTTGCATTGTTCAAGTATCGTACACACCGTCAGGAAGAGCGTGGGAACAAGAGTCACTTTTTTTTTTGTCTTGGAACAAGTCTGTTTGGACAGCTGAAGGTGAAATAACAAAAATAAAAAGTAAAAAAAATCACGGGTGGTGGGCCGCGTGTGAAAACTAGCATGTCTATCCTTAGCACTGCTTTTCAACGAACTGTCTATCTAGGTTTGGTAGCGTTCACGTAGGTCAGACATGTTTTCTGTCTGCACACTGCCGGAATAAAATCACAAACTTGTGACCTTGCTCAAAGTCAATGAGTACACGTGCGCCCACTTCTGTTACTGCTAATTGTCTTCGAACTTAACTTTGTGCCACCGCTAAACTCAGTTCACGACTAGTGCGCGAAAATAAAGCAACTACCAATGTTGGCGTCGCTTATTTTTGCTGGTAAATAACACTAGCATTACCTGCCCAATGGACAAGTGAACAATTACTTTCACCCGTCCAAGCTTATTTTTATATGTCTCGGGCAAGCGCACACAGAATTGTCACCATAGCATGCATGCTGAAATAAATAAATAAATTGCTACACTCGTCAAACTGATTACATTGGTCTGCAGCGGCCGACTGCCTGCCTACACGTCCGCCACCACCCTTCCCCCGACCAAACCGCCTGTTCAGTTGCCGGCACCGCTCCCTGCTCGCTTCGTGACCGGCACAGTGCACACGGCAATTGCGTGCTGCGCGCGCTAATCATACTACATGTTTGTACATATTAATGGGCATGTATTCACATTTATCACACGGAGAAAAACGGTTCGGTTAACTGAAGGTTCGGTTAAAACAGAGTCGGATAAGCGGGGAAGGAGTGAGGGCGACCTTAAATTTTAATCAACTCATCGGCCTGCGCAATTCCAGGCACCTTGACATTGTTTGCCGTTATGCGGCTCTCCCGGCCTCGTTAACGGCTCCGCTTGACACACAGGAAAAGAGGGAAGCTAAAGTTTGCTATTTGCCCCAGTTGGGCGGACCTTCAGGGCGACAATTTGGGCCGGCTCAGAAACAAGCAGGGGAGACTCACCCATTTCTCGTTGTTAATGCCGTCACTTAAGCGGACTCACCACACGACCGCAATGTCCCACGGTATTGCACTTTCCCACCTTGGCAAGCGATGCAGAGCGCACACAGGAAGTCCTGGTTACCATCCGGCAGCACTCGTTAATCCCTTTTTCAAACTGAGGGTGGCTTCCCCTCCCTGACCCTTCCTAGTCCACGCCCGACACAAGAGTGAGTTTTTCTTGCTCGAGCCGCCGCCAGCTCGACTTGCCGACGCGCGCGCCCCTACCGCCAGTCAACGGAACCAGACCACCCCCTCCCCTCCTGGGCCTACCCCTCCATGGCCAGTGGAGTGGGAGGTCCGAAGAGGAAAGGGAATGCGCCGGCACCGTCAGCTGGGGCTTCCACCATTTACCACTCTATACGAGATCCTCGAGACTTCTGGAAACCCAGGAAAAAACCCTCTAGAGACCCAAGACCCAACCTGGACTCGGGAATCAACGTAAACTTTCCTATAGGAGGCCCTGTAATTAAGGGTGATCGCACAAGGTATATAAGTTTTACGTATTTCACGAGACAGTGTTTTTGCGACTTGGAGACCACAGCAACTTAAATTTCCGTACATATTTCCTAAGACGCTAACCTTGAAGGAACGTTGCAATCTGTTATGACAAAAACAATAAACTGGCGTAAAAAGTTTTTTTGTAATACGTATTTACATTTCAATCGCAACAACAGTTTCTAAATGTGTTAAATAGAAAACAAACTTACTGGTCAATTCGTAATTCCTAGACACGTGCTATTCTTAATGGCTAACTTTGACGACTCATTGCTTAAATCAATCACTTTTGTTGGCCACTGATGTACTAAATATACTAAAAATTACGTGTAATTTCATTCAATTAACATTAAAATTAATCAACTATTTTTAATTCGTGTAATTTGATTCGTTTTATTTTCTCACGCTAGAAAATGGCATGCTGCCAAGAGACAAAAACAACATAGGCCTGCACGAAAAAAAAATGCACGTAAAATAAAAACATTGCACATATGCAGACGCACTATTAAATTTACATTTAAAATATATTCAATGCGATTGAGACAAAAATAATTAAGCCTAACTGCCGAGTTTTTACACATTCCGTTTTGGACAACACTTGTACGGCACTTGCATGACATACAAATATGAACATCTCGGTGGCATTTTCAATGCTGGGACAGAAAGTTTCACACAGTAATCGCAATCAAATAATCCATTACCGTAATTTCTTAAATTGTTTTCCAAAAATCACAAAGTTAATAAATTAATGCATTCACAATGAAACCGCAAGCGTACTCGAAAAAATTTGAGTGCCGAAAAGTTTATGTGCTAATGACAGCCGGCTTGATGGACTAACACGGCAGCATTGCAAGATCCAACAATTTCGGAATTTTCTCATCTACTTGACAGATACAGAAAGTTAAGTAGGTATTCTCGATCGATCATCAGAGGTTAGCCAGGTTGCGATCGAAGCATCCCAGCAATAAGCTCAGTTCACCTTTTGGACTCAAGTATATTTCACTTGAACTACTATGTTGCTGCCGAACTTGCATTAAGAATACAACTGCCGCCATATTCCTGTCATAACTCCCCGTCCACTCACCACAGCACTAGAGGTCTATTATACACAGCATGGAAAAACGTCTCAAGTTACATTAAAAAAACAGACAGATATCACTGGCACCAACATTCTGCCCACTGAAAATTAGTATTTTCTATTTACAAAATAATTGGAGATTAATGTACAGCTTTTCACACAACACAATGCATTCTTATCACTGTAATTTTTTGAAATACAGTATTCAACTGGTAATGGGCAAATCTTGGTGACAGGTCGAGTAAGAGGCCCTTGAGGTGAGCGAAGTGACACAACCCTTACTACTCCATCCGGGCCAGGATGTACCGCTGAAACCCTGACTGTTCTCCACTTTAATGTAGGCAGAGTTGACTCCTTCACGAGAACTAACTGATCTACAGCAACATTGGGAGTGGACATGGTCCATTTTGTTCTCTGATGAAGAGTGTGGAGATATTCAACACTCCATCTTCTCCAAATCCTCTGCTGTAGTTGAGCTACCAGTTGCCGCCTATCAAGACGATTGACAGGCAATTCCAGTAGGTCTGGGTCTGGAATAGCCACCATGTGTTCACCAATGATGAAGTGACCAGGGGTCAGCATTTCAAACTCGTCAGGACTTGATGACAAAGGGCAGATAGGTCGTGAGTTGAGAACTGCAGATATTTGAGCCAACAATGTCGCCATCTCTTCAAATGTCAATAAGTGGGTGCCTATAACTCTCTTCACGTGCTGCTTGATACTCTCGATTGCGGCTTCCCAGATACCCCCAAAGTGAGGGCTGGCTGGAGGATTAAAGTGCCACTTGATCCCATGCTTGGCAGCACTGTCTGTGATACACTGCTTGTTGTCACCATGGAACAATTCTTGGTAGACCTCCTTCAAGTAGTTTCTTGCTCCTACCAGATTAGTGCCATTGTCAGAGTAGATATCTGATGGCACACCTCTGAGTGAAACAAATCTCATAAGAACTGAAAGAAATGCTGCTGCTCAGAGGTCTGTCACCATTTCAATGTGTACTGCCTTGGTAGACATGCAGACAAACACACACACATACACTTTCAGTGCAGTCCTCTTGTGAGTTGTGACTGGCATGGCTCGGAAAGGACCTCCAAAATCAATTCCGACTGAGCGGAAGGCTTGTACCTGACTCAGTCTAACAGGTGGCAGTGTTGACTTCACAGGATACATTTCCCGGGGTTTGGCTCTAAACATTGAACACATTTGTGTATTAAGTTACGAATAAGGGATCGTGCAGAAATTATACAGTAATATCTTCGAGTCAGATACAATGTTGTCTGTGGTCCAACATGTAGATAACAAATGTGATAATGGAGGATTATTAGTTCTGAAAGCTTACTCTGACGTGGTAAAAGTATTGGATGTTTTGCAGTCTCAGGTATGGAGGCATTTTGTAGCCTACCGCCAACCCTGACAACTCCATGCAAATCAATAAATGGTGCTAGCACCTGAATGCGTTGGCTGCACGTCACCCCTTTTTATAGTATTAATGTCTTCTTTGAAGAAGTGTTGTTGAACTGCAGTAACCAACACAGCTACTGCATTTCTCCGTTCTTCTGCGGTCACAAACCTCTAACGTGTGGGTGTCTTTTGCTGAAATGCTGTCTTTGCTTGAAGAATCCAAGCTGCAACACACTGAAGCTTTTGGAGTGATGAGAACTTCTAAAGAAGGCCAAGTGGGTCTTCTGAATTACATGTTTCCTGTTGAGCAACCAACACTACAACTGAAAGCTTCAGTTCCGGCACATTTTCAGGGCCTAGTGTGTCCTGTGATGGCCAGTGTTCTGCGTGGTGCATCATCCAGTCAGGACCAGAAAACCAGTTGGATTGGCCCAGCAGGTGGTCGGGCAAACATCCACGTGATGCTGTGTCTGCCGGGTTACTTTCTGAAGGGACATGATTCCAAGAAACACTTGGAGGTAATGCTGACTGAATCTCTGCAACTCTGTTAGCTTTCCAATGTTTGCAACCTATGAGGTGACATCCTTAACCAAGTTAACACCACCATTGAATCTGTCCAGGCATAAAGCACTGGATCCTCTACCTTGGTGTGGAAAATCTCCAAGACATGTTGCTACAGTCTACTCAACAAGTGAGCTGCACAGAGTTCAAGTTTGGGGATTGACATGGTTTTCAATGGAGCTACCTTTGACTTTGCAATCAACAAATACACAGTGATTTCTCCTGTCTCCGTCACACACCGAGCATACAAGACTGCTGCATAGGCTTTTTCACTTGCATCGCAAAATCCATGGAACTTCATATCACCGCACTGGAATGAACCTTGTCAGCCTCACCTGCGACAGAAGAGGTAATGCTGCCTTAAACGTGTTACAATCACTCAACACATCCTCTCATATCTCCTCATCCCAACCGAGGCCCATGGTCCACAGCACCTGAAGTAATATATTACTTGCAGTTACCACTGGAGATTGCCACCTACATGGATCATATAATCGCTCTATTAGTGACAGGATGCCACGTTTGGTACTTTGTACAGTTGGTACCTTTACCTTGTAGCAGAAACGATCCTGCATTGGATCCCAGTAACTCCCAATACCTTCACTAAGCCAGTACTGTCAAAGTTTAACAACGATTTACCGGTGTCTAAATTCTCAATTATACTCTGATGATTAGAGCACCATTTGTGCAGTTGGAACCCTCCTGCTTCTAGCAGCGCCACCAGCTGAGTCTTCAGTTCAAGCGCCTCGGCCACCGTATCTGCCCCAGTCACTATGTCATCAACGAATACTTCATGCTGTAAAGTATGTGCTGCTAAAGGATACTTAGCACCTTCATTTGCAGCCAACTGCTGCATTGTTCTAAGTGCTTGGAAGGGTGATGAAGCCAGACCATAGGTTACCGTGTTGAGTTCAAATACACTCACAGGGTCGAGGTCAGAGTTTCGGCACAAAATGCACTGGTACTTCCGGTCACTGGGATCAATTATAACCTGGCAATACATTTTGCAAACATCAGCTGTTATAGCAATTTGTGATGTCCTAAAATTCACCAAGATGTCTGCAACCTCCTTTTGTAGCTTGGGTCCTGACAGCAGTACACTGTTTAGCGACAGCCCATCCACAGTCTTTGAGGAAGCATTAAACACCACTCTTACTTTGGACATCACACTATCCTCTTTGATAACTGCTTGGTGGGGAATTATATATGATGGCTGGGTATGTGATCTTGGTGTAAGCACTGTGGCAGACTTCCCATTGGCATCCACTGTTAGTGTCCCGATCCGCGACATGTGGCCTAATTCTTCATATGCATCCATGAAATGCCTATATTGCTGAAGCAACTCTGATGACCGACATAGCTTACGTGCCAGTCCCTCCAGTCGCTTTTGTGCATGGGTGTACGAATCCCCAAGAGTGACATTTGTGGTGGTAAAGGGCAGCTTCAACATATACCTGCCTTCACCATCGCGTGAGTGGGTATCCTAAAAATGCTGTTCACATTTCTAGTCTTTGCTGGATATGAACGACTTTCTTGGTATTTCTTCAGCTTCACAGAATTTTTGCAAAGCTATATCCAGGAACGTGTCAGTCCGTACTAGGAATGATGACAAATGCTGAGTAGCTGGTGCACTTGGTGCAGTGCCAGACAACAACCATCCAAACTCTTGTATGGAGGACATGTGGCTTCCCGATGACCTTGGACCCAGTTGTTACGTCTGCCACTACCTCTGCTGACAGCAACATGTCCATTGCACTCGCAGTAGCAAACTGAGGATCTGCTAGTGGCAAACCCTTAAGATGTGCAAGACCCTTGGTGGTAATCTGAGCTGAGGATAGGTTTCTAGTTATTGTCTTCAGGATCACAGATTTGCTGGTGATATGGAGATATAATGAGTGAAGTGAATTTATTTCACAAACCACTGCCCCTCTAGCTTCTGGGACTGAAATGTTGCCAACACCTGCTATACAAACATCTGTATGATGTCGCTTCAGTAATAAAAGAAGTCTGGGAAGCATCATCCATCAATGCCCGAACCACCTGGTAGTACCCTGCATTGTCTTTCACTCGGATCAGTTCTGTATTTAACACAACCGTAATGTCCTGAATGCTGTCAGTATTGCCTTCTGAGGCACACAATACATCAGTTTCATCTTCTTCGACACTGGATTCATCCTCAGTTGAACTTGGTGGAGTGTTCCTGAGCTTATGTCGTTCTGTTATATGGAGTGTGTGGTGGCAGCCATGGCAGAGTTGGCATAGGTATTTGGACTTGCATAGTGCAGCAATATGCTGTCCTCGGAGACACTTAAAACACAGCCTCTGTCCTTGCACATAATTCCATCTATAAAACACAGCCTCTGTCCTTGCACACAATTCCATCTATCAGCTACAGATTTATCGAGGAATTTTTGACATTTGCCCAGTGCATGGCAGTCATCACAAGCTGGACACTTATGTTTTTCACCTCTTTCACAAATATATAAGAGAGTAGTCTTTGTAATTTGGAGACCATCCAAATTCAATGGGCGCCACTTGTTCACACCAGGCAACGTGCTGCTTGTAGTTTTCTGGTCATAACTCGGCTTTGGGGTCGTTACCGTTGCCAACTGGACTTGTTCTGCTGATCGTGCCTTTCTGTCCAGAAACTTCAGTAGCCTGCAGTAGGATGGAATGACGTCCTCGTGTGACATCTCGAATGCCTGTTTTAATGGTGTGTCCAGTTTTTTCCAAAACAATATTCAAAAATAAAAAATCCCATTTTTCAACTGGGAAGCCCAGTGCCTTCTAGGCATTCAAATGTTCTTCTAAGCATGCTACAAACCTTGTAAGTGCGCTCTCATTCCTACTGTCCAACGCGGGTATATGTAAAATTTTATGAACATGGAGGGTTGCTGTGATGTGTATACTTAAAAGCTTTTTCTCAAGCACACTCCATATGACGTCATAATTGTTTTTTGTTAGCGGCGCATTGCTGACTACCTCTCGAGCTTCCCTCTTCAGACATCCCAAAGGTAATGCATTTTTTGTACCTTGGTTAAATGTGGAACATTGCCCACCATGGAATTAAATAATTCCGCAAAGCCCTTCCATTCAGCACGATTACCATTAAAATTGGTAGCGGCAGCACAGGCAACATAGACGCCTGCGGTAAAAAAACTGAATGTGTCTGATGGCGGCATGTGCTGTCACCAGAAACCCTAACCTCACTGTTTGTCAGATGTCTGTTATAAATTTTACGTAGCTCACGAAACACAAGTTGGTATGCAGCGAACTGCTCTTTAACTTCATTCATGTCACATGAGTCGTCACCTGTTGTTTTTGCACACAAAGCACAAAAATTAGCCACCAACTCGTCACGTTTCTCAAGTACCTCCTGGAAGGTAATTAAGAAATCTTCCATCTTCGAATCGTCTTAGCGGGATGCTTCATACAATTCCCGTGCTTCGTCTGCTTTACTTACCAAAAACTGAAGATAACATGCTGCAGCTCTGGAGATTGTGCTGCCATTATCTCACTTGAATGTTGTAGACTGCCAAACAGTTTTAACTATGAATAATTAATATCACCAGTGATGATATGATAATGCAGGCACAATCATTTTCATGTCTGCCAATAAAGCAAGCACGTTTAGACGTCATGTACAATACGTAAAACCGTTCGTGAACGTGTTGTGACGTCTGTAGAATGTTACTAAAACTTGCGTAAATCAGTGTAAATAACTTTAACTGAAACAGAAAATATTGTTCCGCAATATAACGTAAACTTTCACGTCCCGATAATTAAATTTCCGTTAACATCCGGCCCGGAGGACCAAAAATGTTGCTGCAGAACTTGCATTCAGAATACAAACGCCGCCATATTCCTTTCATAACTCCCCATACACTCGCCACAGCGCTAAAGGTCTATTATACACAGCATGGAAAAACGTCTCAAGTTACGTAAATGAAACATATAGATATCACTGGCACCAACATACTATTTAAACAACTCAAGTTGAAAATTCATTCTCCTCCTGACTAATGTGAATTTTTATAACCGCTCATACACTGCGCTTAATCACGTACACCTGTATCCATGGGTTCATTGCGTATCTTATAAAAACACGAAAACACATTTAGGTTTGTTCTGTTGTGACATATGTATATTGTAATTTTAAGTAAGTTACATCCCTTGTATCACTTAAGTTTCTTAGTGTGCTATAGAAATGTGACTTTTTCCTTTTTCAAATTTGTCTTCAATGTCTAAAATATTTTTAATGATTTAATAAAACGTTCATTGTTAGTTATAAAATAGATTAATTCAAGCCGGGATTTTGCTATTTGGATATAGTGTAAACACTTATGTTTACTACCCAATTTCCATGCCCTTTTTCACTATCTTGCTACCACTACTAATAAGTATTACTAACCTAAAAGTTAAGCCCGTTTACTCAATTTTATGTTTGTGAACAATTAGGAGTAGCAAGCACAGAATTCCAACTCAGAATAATTTAAATAAAGTCATTATAAATCATCATATTCAGCTTAATTTATTTAAATGAACTGCTGCCATTTAAAATTTAAATTTGTCATAACGACTTTTAGGATTGAAGTAATGAAGAATCGAAGCATCGAGAATCAAAGCATCGAGAAAACTTTGGCTGGAATTGAGAATCGAAAGAAAAATTGAATTGTCCCATCTCTAGTTGTGATTTATATAGAAATATGTAAGACTGTCAAAAGGAATGCTTTATGGTAGGGTTACAATATGTGAATGTTCAGTACTGTACCGAAATTGAAATTTTTCCACTTACATTTGCATAGTAATTTGAGTTGCGGAAAGTTATTAAAAAGTGAAATATTTCAGCCAACCAAATATTTGATGGCTTACAGAATGTTCGTTTTGTCACACATGTTTCAGAAGAAACCTCTTATTAATCACATGAACTCATTAATAACATATTCAAGTTATGTATGTATGTTTGTTAGAAAAGATTTGCATAGAGAGTTATTTTCGTGCTATTGAAAGAATGCGCATGTCTATGAAGACATGAAAAATTGCAAACCAACATGCCTGTAACGTGTTAGGCCCTGTTTAATTAAAGTTTTATCTTATTTTGTTTGGAAATTGTAGTTATTGTTACATAATCAGAACATAACAGTAGTCTTATTATATTAAAAAAAATTTTAATTATGGATGTAGATCATACTGCAGTAAAACTTTTAGTCATGACAACACTTATCCGAGTCTTCCACGCTGAATTTAAAGAAATGTTCTTGTATAAATAGACAGATGCAGACAGTTACTAACCTTCTGGTATCGTAACATAAGCATGTTACATTTGAAAAATTACCAGATTCATTTGTGCTTTGAAACTGCATTGTAGTAATAGTCTCGGAAATGTACATAAATTTTCAAAATAGTTACCGATGTTGATTTAATATTTATTATCGTATTGCAATAAAGTTATGGTAGGTAAAAATACATTATTTCTTTCCCCCCGCCCCTTCCCCACAATTTTTATGACAAAATGTTACACTTTTTGGCACTAATCAGCAGACTTATTGCTTGCTTTAGAACCATTGTACACTTTTGTTGTGTAAGATTCACCATATTTTGAAAGTAATCAAATGGAAGAAAAACGAAAAAACTTGCATATTAAAATCTGGGTAATATGCAGCCAACAACAACCGAGAAGTTCACGCCACTACATTTGTGTGCTGTAGTGGCCATCATTCGCAGCCACTTTTGTTTCTGCCGCTTTGGTTGTCCTGTCCAGCCTCAAGAAGTGCCTCAGTGGCCGAATGGTCAGACCATTTGCCTCCTACTAAGGCGATTCTGGTTTGATTCCCGGTGGGGATCAGTCCGTGGATTTTCGCATGTGGGAATCGTGCCGGACAATGCTACTTGTCAGCTGGTTTTCTATGGATCTCCCATTTCCCCTGCCCTTTCATTCCAGCACTACAACATACTCACCTCATGTCACCCCCTCACCAGCGCTACAAACCTCGATGTTGAGCGCTGACGAAAATCTCTCATTAAATTATTCACTCTAGCCTCCAGAGCCAGGAAAGCGCGACAGTGATCTCAGATCGCAGCCATTTCGTATTTGCCATATCCTTGCTGTTTCTCAGACTATGCAGATATGCTAATTCATGTGTACGGCACTTAACTGTGTATTGAAGATACTTAATTGTTACGGGTAGCTGTTTCCCATGTACCTACTGCAAATTTAAACAGTGCAATTATAAATAATAGACGTCATGAATCAATGACAAACGTATATTAAAATCCAAGTTCTACTGTGCAGCAAATTATATGAATGCTATAAGATGAATTTTTTAAATACAGTTAAACTTCTTAATGATGACCCATTTTATAACATTCACCTGTCCACAATGACTCAACTTGGAGGAACCATACATTTTTTAAATATAAGAAGTCTAAAATTTGAAGGAAATCAGCAGAAAATACATTTGTGTCCATCACGTTGCATTTCTCATGGGGAGCACTGTTCCCTTGCTGTACAGCGCACTGTCCTTCTGTTACAAAAGGATAATTGCTAAGGTTCACTGGTAGAGAAAAGGGGAAGGGGGGAATATATACAGGAAACTCCCGATTATCCGTGTTAATTTATGCTGCTTAATGCACGGTTAATCGGGAAACATGGATAACCAGGAATAACACATTTGTTAATATTAAACTGTAAAAAAAATTAATTATAACCAGGAATAACACATTTGTTAATATTAAACTGTAAAAAAATTTAATTATTTATAATTAACTCAAGGACTTATAGGTTTTCCTTCACCTACCATATTTCACACATTTTCACCAAAATTAATAAATATGTGTCCGGGGTGCACAGCAAACACAAGAAAAAATTATATTGAAATTTCGTTAATCCATCCTTGTGCGATATCGTTAATCCATTCTTGCGTGTAAGAGTTGACACTCTGTTCCGAAAGTTATTTTTACAGTTTGGTAAACAGCACAGATAATCTGAAAACTGGTTAATCGGTGCACGGATAATCGGGAGTTTACTGTGTATATCTGTGTGTGTGTGCGAGTGCGTGTGCGAGTGAGTGTGTGTGTCCGAGTGCGAGTGAGTGTGTGTGCGTGTGAGTGTGTGTGCGTGTGAGTGTGTGTGAGTGTGTGTGAGTGTGTGTGTGTGTGTGCGTGTGTGTGTTGAGTGAGTGCATGAGTGCATGCGTGCATGCACACACGTAAAATTTTTTTGTAATACCTTAGGAGCTATCTGAATAGGGAGTATGTATTATAAATTGGGGAGTAAAATAGTTTATTTGGCACACACATGTTTTTTTATGCTTCAACATAGCAAACATATTTTCATTTACAGGTAGCGCATGCCCTGTGACAGTACTATTTGCCATGCGGAGTATTTGCAGTACGAGTGGCAGATTGATCTTGTGTGCATACACATACTTTTCTAAGCTGGATCACGTTTACTTTCTCGCTCCTTGGAAATGCTAGGAGGCATTCGTTCAGCGATCGAGTCAGACATCTTCCCTCTCTTTCCTTCTCCATCTGAGACTCCATTTTACTTGTCCTTTGAGCGCTAAGTGATCTCACGGTCGGCTAGCAGCCTTTTTGGCTGCTATGCTGCATTACTTTCTAGTTCATTTATCCTGCTGGTAATTTATTAACGTTTCAATGAATATTCCTATCATTTTGAAAGTGTTCAGTGTTAAATGTATTTCTCTCTTTGCGCTATTTAAGTATAATTTTTTTGCGACAATAGGAGGTTCACTACGACATTCTTTGGTTCATTAATTTTTTTGGGGTAATGCCTAGTATTAATTTGAATTTTTATTTAATTATTTAATTAAAAATAATTTACCTTATTTTTTATGTCAAAGATTACTAAACACAGACTAGGTGCAAAAAAATGGCATATTTTGATATGCAGATATTCGGGATGGGTCAAAATTGGTCCAAAATTATCATAATGACCTCTTCTTTATAAGGACCATATTCATGGAAACCACAAAGGATCATTATAGAGAGATTTTACTGTACCAAATAGTGTGGTCACATTCTGATACTATGTTCATGCACAAATGTGTATATGCATTGATTTTTTTATCATCAGTAAAATATTAAAAAATCAAATTTTTAAATTATTTGTTACTTTTGAGAATTTCGTTAAGTCAGGATTCATCTGAAATTAACTCAGTTTTCAACGCCTTTTATTATTTTTATATTTGTACCAGACATTTTTTTTCTTATTTTAGACATAAATTGTGACTAAATCTTCCTCTTAGGAAATTTTTTTATCTCTTATAGTTTTTGCGTAATGAGTCGTAAGCGTCAAAATTTGCACTTTACGGTTTTATGCATTATGCATCCATTAAAACCGACTAACATACCAAACCGAAAAAAATTCACAGTGTACAACAATGTTGTAGGCTGCGATTTGAAACATTTTAAACAAATATATATATAGTTTCGTATTTTTAAAAAAAATTTGAAATTTTTGAATTTTAATTTAAAAATTCAGCATTTTTAATTAAATACAAAAATATGTTATTTTTTGTTCTATATATGTCTAATCATAGCCTACAACATTGTTATACACTGTGAATTTTTTTCGGAATGGTATGTCAGTTGGTTTTAGTGGCGTGCATAAAACCGTAAAGTGTAAATTTTGACGTTTACGACTCATTACGCAAAAACTATTAGATA